>BGPR01029547.1:0-19219 GCA_013235015.1 Araneus ventricosus | reverse complement strand
ATTTTTATTGTTAATCTTATAAAAGTTGACTTAACTTTTGGTAATGACAGTTTACATTATCATTTTTTTGTTTTTGTCAAACCAAAAAGACATTCTTTATTTAACAATAGATGACGTTGTGCAAATACAGAAATAAATATTAAAATTAAATGTTTAAAATTTAAGAAATATATATTTTAAATTTTTCAATAAAAAAATACGCAGTATTATAAAACAGAAAACATATGCTTAGAAAATACGTGAATCTGCGTATGCATGCATGTGCAAAAGTGCTTAATTTTTTTTAGCTAAAGTGCTTAAAAAGTCCTTAAAAGTGCTTAATTTTTGCAGGAGTTTCTCACTACGCACCCTGATAAAGAATAAGCACAGACGTAAGGAATTAAATTTCTGATAATTTGAATTTCATTTTTCTATAATTCTTTCAATTGCCTTTCATGGATAAAATAATAGGATATTTTAATGATTTAAGGGAGTATTACTATTTTCAATCGTTTCATGGTTTACAACAGTTATACTGAAAAATAGATAATTCTCTAAGAAAAGAACATGACAATAAAAAAAAAAAATTTTTTTTTAAAGGAAAAGAAAGCAAATACAAAGACAGTTTAAAGCTCCACCCCAAAAGAAAAAAAAAAAAAACCCAACGTAGGCACCGACGAGATTCGAACTCGTGATCTCCTGTTTACTAGACAGGCGCTTTAACCAACTAAGCCACGGCGCCTTCGTCAACGAGGAGAAAATTAACGTAAATGCCCGAAAGGAATGGAATAGAGTTGCTTACAATAAATTTCGTGATATTCGATGTTTCCGGCTGGTGATCCGAGCGCTGTTTAGTTATAAGATTAATTCAAAACCTATAGCCTCAGTGAAGCTGAGTTCGTTAATTAATAAGACAAAAACTTTGATTGCATTGAAACAATATTATTAAGAGTTTGAAAAACCTATCTCCTTTAAGTTGTCTTTTTGTAAAAAGTTCCTTAAGAAACTTTTAACTTTCGGGTAGTTGATTATTTGACATTTCATCGGACTGTGATGGAGCTGGAGAGATGAACTGGTGCATGTTTTTATCGTTTTGTCAAGTTAGTGACGCAATAAATCCACCAGGTTATAATTGGTGTCTTTTATATAAAAAATATAATAATTAATTCTTAACATTTTAGTTTGGAAGTTTTTGTTCATCAGTTGATTTCCTTTGATGGTTTATTTTATGAGAAGAAATTTTAGAAAAGCTCAAATCATTATTTGATTAAAAAATAAAAAAAAATTAAGAATTTAAACTTAATCGTTTGAAGTTTTAAGAAAACTGATTATTTGAAAATGTTATTTTAGAATATATGAGCAGTCGTCATATCATGTGATGCATGTCCTAATTAGGATTCGCACGCACCATATCATAAAAGTATTTAATAAAAATTCTGTCTGATACAGTTTGATTTCCAAGTTGTAAGCTGTTAGAATTTCTTTAAACAGCGTTGACTGCTGCCGCCATCTGTTAGCACGAAATTACACTCCAAGTTGTTTCCATCAGTTATATAAAGTAGTTTGCTTTTTTATTTTTTTTTTGTCTTCTTCCTTGGCGATAGTTTGTTAATACATATTTATAATGTATTTTAGAAGCCTTACAACATTCTTTTTTAATTTCAGTTTTTCATCTTTTTATTAATGATATTCGCTGCTGAAATCACAGGTGGAGTGTGGGCTTGGATGTATAAAGATGAGGTATTTATTTTCCCCTTTCCTTTCTTTTTTTTATATTCAAAATTTACTTACAAGATGCCTATAATTTTTATGCATTTTTCCCCTACAGGTAAACAAAATAATTGAATTGCAAGTTACAAAAATGGTAAAGGACGAATATGGAGCTTCTAAATCTGTGGAAAATACCATCGATGCTGTTCAACATGATGTGAGAATTCAGAGCTTCTTATCTAAAAATATTTCTACGAATCTATATAAATACAGTCTCATATATAATATTTATTTCGGATTTCATCTTTGTGAAAGACAGTTTACTAAATTTTACCGTTTTATTTTATTACGTAAATTTTTAAATAATCATATAGGTAAAAAATGAAAAAGCTTCTGTTAAAAGTAACGGTTTCTCAGAAAAGAGAACAAATAACTTTTCTCTATAAAAATTGATAAATAAAGTTTCTATCAGTTTTTGGCAGATTATTTCGAAAAGCAAATGCAATTTTTCGTAACTGATACATATGATACCATTTAATGAACAAGCCCAAAGAGCGCGTATATTTCTTTGGATTTCCAGTGGGTGGCGGATTTGGGGACTGTCTGATTTCTTGTGTTGGTATCAGACATAACTTCACACCCCATATCAGCTATTTTTATTAACTGATATCTTCAGACAGTTTTAAATGGTGAATGCACTTTGAAAAACGATTACGAAAAACAAATGGGAAAAATTTTAACTGCTCAATCAATTCGTTATTTAGAGCAATTTGAATCAATGGGTATTATTAATTAAAAAAAAATAATTAGAAACTCGGCACTTTTCTCGAGAAAGCGAGAACAAGAAACCATTGATTTATTTTCAGTTTTTAATATTTTTTTTTATTGTCTCGGAAACGAAATACTTTACAAAGATAAAGTACTGCAGTCTTCAAAAAATACGATTTTGAGATTTTGATAAATATCTACGACGTTTAGACTTTCCCCCTCGAGCAGTGGCGGACTGGGTCTGAAAATAATGAATGTCATGAGTCAGTAGGGGCCCTATCACATCTACCGTGTCATCTTACAATATATTCCTTACCATTATATTTTTAAATTTTATTTCTTACATATAATAAAGGAATGAATAATAAATAATAAATTATTATATTATTATTAAATAATAATAATTAATTATAATAATAATTTAATTTAATTTAATCTCTTTCTAACCTAAAAATGTATTATATTTATTACTAATTATAGTATTACATGTATTATACATATTATTGGAAATAAGAAATACCACATATAAATGCAGTTTTATGATTGAATATTAAACAATTTTGGTAGTTATATTAGAATACTTTAATTTTGGAACTATATTATAATTTTCAGAATTTTTTTTAACCAAACTGAAAATAAATTGTAAATTATTTACCTAATTCAATTTTAAAAAAATATTTCTTACTTCAAAGGTTAACAACTCAAATTACAGAAGTGTATTTATTACATGTGGTCTATTTCATTAAGGGCAAGTCGACACACTTATGAGTTCACTAGATGACTGTTCAAATCTATCAATAATTAATCTGCATCCAAATAATCTAACAATTCCATTTGAAAAGAGAGTAATATATAGGTTTCCAAGTTCTCCTCAGGCAATGAATTTCTTAATATGGTCAAATATTTGATCGCATTCAGTAGCGATCTTTAGCTTCGAAATTCCAATAATATCATTACATTATTCCTCACTCAAAAATGGATTTCAAACCCCATAAAGACAAAGTTCTTTTAAATTTAACTTAATATTTTCAATATAAAGACTATTAGGATACAACTGTGACAGGGAAACGAAATTTCTGAGGAAAAGCTTTGTAAAAACAAGCATTATGGTCGGCATTGCATAGAAACCACCTCAAATATAATAAGAACTGTTAGCTAAATTAACTATAAATAAATATGAAGATAAAGGATCATGAATAATTAAATATTTCTTAGTAATTAACCGGTTATTATTACCATTGAGAATATAATCCCTCACGTGTTTGGCGAGTGAAGAATATTCCCAAAATTCACTGAAGTTTAGACAAATGTGTTGTTTACAAATCCCTTTGATAAGAAAATAACAGATGGGAATTTCTAATATTTGAGTACATTCGGTGGCGATCTTAACAAAACGGCCTGCACTTGCTCAGCTTTCGAGGATGTATTTTGACTAAGGTGAGACTGACAAGACTTGGAATTCGGAAATTTTATTTTTCAAGTCTGCATTCTACAAATTTTATTTCATTTCAGTACTTTTTAATCATTAAAATTTAATGCTTACTACTCAAAACAAATTCTCAGGGACGATTTTTATTTTGACTCCTTTCTTCAAAGTCCACCCTACCCCAAATTAAAATCTTAATAACTCGCTCTAAATATCAGAATTAAATGAGTTCAAACTAAAGCAATGAAATGGTAACAATATATTATTTTTAAAGGTGCACACTAAGAATTCAATTTTATAACCAAATCTGAACCCATGACTGTTGCATATGACATAATTTAATCTAAATGAATAAATTTCTCCTCCTCAGGGTTAATATCACTTTCACGTTTAAAATAACCAAAATATAATTAAAGATATTTAATTTTAAATTCAATAAGCTAGATTTTTCGTATACGGTTTTAGCGACAATGTGTGAAAGAAAAATGCCGTCCGTTAGTAGGGCATCCATTGTAAGGGATACGGAAGAAAATTCTTTGGAGGAATTGGAAATCTTTAAATTGATATCATTAAAAAGATAATTTTTCAATTTTTAAAAGGGTGCAAAAATTATTCTTGTGAAATTATGATTTTAGAAGATATCGCGAAAAAAACGTCAAAATCTTTTTGAATTTTTTAATTAACTGAAATTTAAATTAATTTTGGGACTGAAATTTAAATTAATTTGACAGTGATTTTTCACATGTGTTAAATAATATCAAGGGCAAGTAAAAATTTTAGATTTGTGTAAAAGACAAAAATTCATCTTTACATATATAGAACTAAAATTTTAAATTAAATCAATTACAAACAACACAGGTGAAAACAAAGAGATTATAAGTTTGGTGTAGAATTGCTGCGTTTAATTGTTTATGCAATAAAAGATGACAGGATATCTTAACAATAGTGTTATTTCTATGTTTTGCTACTAATCAATGCTTTTGTAAGAAAATGCTTATAAATAATAAATGCGAATGTATGTGTAGATGTTTGTATGCCTTTTGACCTTCTTCAGGACTGCCTGTTTAACCTAGAATTACTAAATTTGGTGCAAACATACTATGGAGGGTGAGAGTGGGCACCTCGGAGACATTTCTTTCTTTTACTTCAGAAGGCAGACGAGTTCGCTTGTCCCTCAGTTTTACGAGTGTAAAATGCACAAATAACAACAAAAAGCGCGTTGTTTAGCCACCTGCAAGGAGTAAATCCTTCCTGCACAAAGGGGTTAACCCCTCCTTCTTGCCGGGAGCCTCCAAGAAGAATAAAAATCTTGTGGTTATTTCGTCCCATGCCGGCCGCATATAGGCATACTGTACTCAAGCAGAGCACCATTGTAACTTTGGAGAGCTTTGATTGGACAAGCGAATCTGACGGAACTATGCTTTGTTGTTTGTTTACCTTTGACCACGACCTGCCTTATTCTTTCAACTAGCGATAGCGAAATGTTTTTTGTGTAATACGCCATGGCTATTCAGAATTCCAATCTTCCCCCTTCTTTTGTAAACGAAGTTGTTAAAATCGTTAAAGATGAAACCATCGTTCGAAGCAACCTTAAAAGTGTTTCCGATGTGTATTTATGGATAGAAGAATATGGAAGAACTTTAAACAAGATACGCGTGTCTCACTGTTGATGCGGTGTGCAGAAGAGTGGCGTCAGATTCGCTTGTCCAATCAGAGCCCTCCAAAGTTACAATGGTGCTCTGCTCGAGTACAGAATGCCTATATGCGTCCCGGCCCTGCACAGAAAAGGTTGTGTAGTTTTAACATAGAACTATTTGCTATTTTGCTTAGAAAAAGCGAGGAAATTTACTAGAAAAAGAATTCTTTCCTTTCTCTCTGATACATACACATCCTGAGGGTCCATATTGACTTATGTCTAAGGGGGCCCACTTGCCATCGGGCAAGCTGGCAACCTCTCCAGTCCGCCACTGCCCTCGAGCGCGAAAAGTACATCTAGCTCACATAGCCATTTATTCCTATCTAAGTGTATGCGGACGAATACACGAACGAATGGAGCTAAATGGATCAAATTTGGTATGTTGTCTTTATACCGAATTTTTTAGATATATGTATCAAACTTTGGATAATGAATCAATGAGGCTGTTATTTATATGTATATATATATATATATATATATATAACAACACTTGATGTTGAAGTTTTGTAAAGAGGCATATGGCAACACTCTGATCACCAGCTGCTTTACTTGGTATTAATGCGAGGTTGGATGTACGAGATGCTCTTAAGATTACATTAAAGAGCTTCAAAACCGTCAGAGCTAAGGAATGAAGTTTGCCATGTGACTTTAACTTCGATATATTAAATTTGTGTCAAATTTTGGACCAAATCGGTCTTCCGGAAGAATTACTGTTCCAAAATGCATACTCGATTTTTTAAAAAAAACTATACGACGAAACTAAACATAACCAGCGGGAGTGGTCTCCCCTAAACTTTCTCGTATACTTCCCCAAAAAGGTGCTGTTTCCCCCCCCCCCCTGCGTGGTTAAAAAAAATTCGAACCTACTGTAAAGAAGAATCCAATGACTATCAGAATGTTTTTCATTGTAGATTATAGTGATTGTAAAATATTTAGGTAAATAATCAAATTCAAAGAGATGCGTACCGGATAAAACGCATGTATCACACACTTCCACTCTTGCCGGCTTAAGGACAAAGTGACGTAATTCTTCCGCGTGCACAGAGATTGCTACCAGTACTCTTGTGTATGGAAAATCGGATTAGAAAAATTAATTATGCAATTTGAATGCCTTTTTTTAACCGATTGAAACGGAATTTGGGCACAGATCTATAATTAATGTTAGCAACCGTCATACCAATTTTTATTTATCTAAGCCAAAGGGTTTAGGATATATAATTTTTACAAGTATGTGATTGTACAGTCCGACAGACCATCACCCTTCGACGGATTTGGTCCAAACTTTGATAAGGACCTACATTCATAATGATAAAACTGTGTACCAAATTTTATTCATCTAGCTATTCAAGTTTTTGAGTTATAGTGTTCACATGGCCGCGGACAGACAGACAGACTTCCCGTGGACGGATTTTATCCAAAATTTGTTAGAAACCTACAAATTATGTGTAAAGATCACATACCAAATTTCATTCCCGCAGGTCTAGTAGTTTTCGAGTTATCGCGTTCACAGACAGACAGACATAATTCCAAAATTGTGTTTTTCGGACTCGGGAGGTTTAAAACGTGGAGATTCGTCAACATCTTGAGTTCGAATCCCTTGACGATTACAATACTTTCTTTTTGTATACTTCGTATACGTGAAAGTAAAAAGAGCCATACAAACAAAAACTCTGTTTTTATAATACTGTTTCGCCGTCGTTTCCGTCGTTTTTGTTCCAAAGTTAACAAATTCATAAAATTATTTCTAAATAACACAAAATGCGAGATACATCGATTGAAATCTTTAAAATTAAATATTTCTGGAATGCTAATTTACTAATTTTTTAAAATTAAAGTTGTGTGAAAGCTGACTCCACAATTAAATAGACTACTGAGCATTTAAATAGCGAATGAAGGGTGAAAATCTATTACATCAGCCGTTACACAGTAAATTTTGAAAAAATATTTAAAATTAAATAAATAACTCAATTAATAAAATCGATATAAATGAAAAGCTAATTTTTTGAAGTGGTGTGAAAATGGGTTTTGTGCGATAATATGCTCCGAAGTTATTGAGGAAAAATGTTAAAATTTCGTGAATTTTTAATTAATAAAAATGTGATTAAAATTTTGTAAACACATTCTTAATGAGCGCAATTCTACCTAAGAAGTAGCTCTTGGTCCGACTATTTTATCTTGTAGAGCATATTGAACGAATTTTGCATCACACAATTTACAGGTACTAGGCCAGTCTTAAAACATTATCATGTTATTAGCAACGCTTTGCTATTTTTAATGCATTCATTATTTAAATACCTAGATCTTCTTATAGTCTGATTTTGCAATTTTTTATTTATTTCTAGTAGTACAGTACAATTAGATCAAAACCCAAACATCCAAAAAGAAAAGTTCTCTCCAGCGCCAAATTGTTCCATAACCTCCCCGTAGTAAGTAGTAAAAAGTCACACGACCTCGGGTTTCGGGGAGAGGGAGGTGGAAAGAGGATAAAATGGTAATTTTTCACAGTTTTTCCTAAATATCTCGAAAACTATTCAGTTTACAAATTACAAACGAATTAACAAATTAAAAAGCGTAAAATTCCCTACAAGTACATATTTTTGTTTTTCTTCTAGATTTAAGAGTTTCCGAGATAATAGGTCTCAAAATTGATCGTCATCTTGGATTTCATCCCCCTTGTTTTAGTTTATCTTGAATATCTCAAAATCTATTCAATTTTCAAATTACATGTAATTAGAAAATTAAAGACTGTAAAATTCTCTATAAATGCTTACTTTTATTTTTGTTTTAGCTTCAATAGTTTCGGAGATAATGGGTCTCAACATTTGCCGCCATCTTGGATTTTATCCCCCCGTATTAGTTTTTCTTACATATCTCAGAAACTATTAAAGCTAGAAAAAAATAAAAGCATGCATTTGTTGGGAATTTTACGATAATCAATTTGCTATATTACATGTAATTTGAAAATCGAATAGTTTTCGAGGTATTCAAGAAAAACTAAGAAAACGGGGATAAAATCCAAGATGGAGGCAAATTTTGAGACCCGTTATCTCAGAAACTATTAAAGCTAAAAGCAAACATTTGTAGGGAATTTTACGCTCTTTAATTTTCCGATTACATGTAATTTAAAAATTGAATAGATTTTGAGATATTCAAGAGAAACTAAAAAAGGAGAATGAAATCCAAGATGGCGATAAAATTTGAGACCCATTATCTCGGAAACTATTAAAGCTGGAAGAAAAACAAAAGTATGTATTTGTAGGGAATTTTACGCTCTTTAATTTGTTAAATAAATCGTAATTTGAAAATTGAATATTTTTTCGAGATATTCGGGAAAAACTATAAATGGGAGGGGGTGAAATCCAAGATGGCGGCGTGAGCTCACCCGCCAGGACCGGGGACTTTTAGTATGTTCGTCAAAAGCCCCTCACAAACAAGTGTAAAAATTTTCAAAACTATACGATTCAATGTTTTTTTTTTCTTTCCAAACCCTTCCTTGACTGGACTGGCAACTAAGATTTTTAAAAATTCACCCACTTTGAGACCAATTATCTCAAAAAATATTAAAGCTTTTAGAAAAATCAAAGCATCAATTTGTAGGGAATGGTACGCTCTTAAAATTGTAAAATCACATGTAATTTTAATATTGAATATTTTTCGAAATATTGAGGAAAAACCTAAAAGGGGGGGGGGGAAGGAAATCTAAGATGGCGACAACCTTTGAGACCCATTATCTAGGAAACTATTAAAGCTGGAAGAAAAATAAAAGTATGTATTTGTAGAGAATTTTACGCTCTTTAATTTGTTAAATCACTTGTAATTTGAAAACGCGATATTTTTCCAGACATCTTTGAAAAACTGTGAAAAATGACCATTTCACCCCCGAAACCCGACGCTCGAGGTCGTGTGACTTTCTGCTACTTACTACGGGGAGGGTATGAAATAATTTGGCACTGGGGAGAACTTTTATTTTTGGATGTTTAGGTTTGGCCGATTTTTAGTCTAATTGTACTGTACTATAGCTGTTATGCCCGGCGTTGCTCGTGATTAAAATACTTTCATGTCTAATATTTTTTAAGTAAAAAACTACTTTTGTATAGAAAATTACAATACCCAAAATTCTTTTATCGCCTGAAACGTTTTTTTAATTAAAATGAGAATATCAGTTGAACCAGACGATTTGTAAAAACCGCCGATAGCTAATTTTCTTCATAAGTTATTAATATTTATTGCATAGGTACTTCAAATTTTGTTCATAAATCTTGCAGTATAAGAAAGATTGTAACGGATGTTTTGGGACAATTACATAGTAAATTTTTCATTGAGAAAAAGCGTTAGAATAAATATGAATAAAAAAAAATTGTCTTCATCCAAAATTCTTCTAATGTGATCTAGCAACAGTTCTTACGTATTCTTGTTCTTCACCAATAAAAAAAAGTGTTATAAATTGTAAATTTTATACACAATTTAATTTTTGAATAATAATTAAAATGAGGGCAACGAATTGAACGGAAATGAAAGTTGTTTCATGAAAAGTTAATTTTTTAAACTTTTATTATGTGTAAAAATAGTTTTTGTGACATAATACATATTTTCGAAAAATATCACGGAAAAGGCCAAAATCTTGCTAAATTCCCAGTTAACTGAAATTTTAATTAGATTTGAGGCTTTTAAAAGTTGACGGTTGACTCTCTTCTTATATAAAACATATTTATAAAAATAAGCAAAAATTTCAGAAATGAAGGTAAATTAGTTCAAAGTCTAACCGTTGCCTAGCAACGAAGTAGCTGTAAATTTACGTTATTTCAAAATCGTCTGCGCGTAATTAACAATTATTATACTTTAAAAAATTAATAAAAATTGATGGAAAAATGGCACAGATATAAAAGTGGTATCATTGAAAAGGTAAAATGTTGAACTTTAAGATGGTATAAAAATATTTTTTGTCGGACAATTTGCCCCGACGTTACTGCGGAAAAACGGTTTCGTTTAATTTCTAATTAACTGACTGTTTAATTAACTTTTGGATTTTGAAAAGTTCATAAGTGTCTTCCCCTGTCTTGAATAATAAGTGTACAACATTTGATTGAAAACAGTTCATTGGTTTAGGAAGAGATGTGGAACATAGCCGCATACCTACAATGACTCTTATTTATATTAAGATTTATTTATTTTAGCTTCATTGCTGTGGTGCTATGACACCAAGTGATTGGGCTCATTCGAGACTGAACAGTAAAGATAAAAGTGCGGTTGAAGTTGGAATATCAAAGACGTCAGGCTTTTATATTTTGCCTGCTACTTGCTGTAAAACTAAAAACCCAGATATTTGTGATCTGCATCGGAAAGTCAAGTTTGCCGGACAGGTGTTCGATGGAATTTACACAGAGGTAAGATATGCATATGCTGATTTTTTGTAAACATCTGTTTTGTAATATTCTGTCCATAATTTAATTTAACAAATTCTAATTTATTTTGGTTAATTCGAGGTGTAAAGAAAAAATTGTAAAATTCCGTTTTTATATCTGAATTGTTTTCATAAGTTAAATACTTCCTACCTTGAGTAATCTAAAAAGTACCTCTTTTATTTTACGCATCGATCTATTTAATCAGAAATCTAACTTTGTTTAAAAGCTTTGAACATGAACACGTCAGATGTGAATTGTACTCTTTATTTTGAAGTTTTGTTTTACAATTGTTGTATTCAATGTACTACATACTGTTTCTTCATTGCAATTATTTAAAAAACTGTTAGTTATATTAAATTATTTATTTATTTAAAGTACTTATCATGTATTATTTATTAAAATTGTCTTATCTCTCTTAAAATTTATTATTATTTATTAAAATAAAACTTTGCTGCCATTTTGAGCTTATAAATTGACGTTTTTTTCTTGTTATATTCATTTTTAAACCCAGTTTTTTTTCCTCCCAATTTGAATTTTTGGACAAATCAATTTTTTTGTTATGGTTCCGTCAGCATCGAACTGAGCAAGTTACATTGTATAAAAAAGGCACAAGAAGATCAAGAAGAAAACTAATATTTAGTTTTTGATTTTTGGTGTATTTTTTTTATTGTTATTTCTACTAACTGTCCAACGAAAAAGAACAGTGGTGCAAGGTCTTAGCTACGAGACCGGTGGGTCCCAGCTACGAGAACTAATTCTTCTGAAAATATCCATCGCTTATGCAGGCCTGGCGCTCGTTAATTCTGGTGACGAGGGTCAAACATCCTCCCACTTGTCTAGTGTGGAAGTTGGAAAGGGGGAGGGGGGGGAGTTCGCCGGTTCAAAACTTCGACGTCTGCCCCAAAATAGCCCTCGTGTTGCTTCAAAACTTGATGTAACTTAACCCGAGAGGACGCTCATCGGGCCTGCAAGAATTTATTACAGAAAATTAACCCCTGAACGATAAAATTCCAGATTCACAGTAGCTTCATTCAAGATCATTTACTTTCTGACCATAGGTATTTCAAGAATTTTCCCTCATTTTTATCTCGGACGGTCGGGCCTCCGAAGCCCGATTCGCTCGCGTTTTTGTGTAGGATTGCTACAGAGAACAGATAGATCGCGAAAAATTATCGCTATTCGAACTACAAATATGAGATGCAAAGATTAGAAAAGCTTTTAGCTTAAAATAAACTAATTAAGAATCGATTAACAACGAAAATGAAGAAATTGTTGCTGTTGAATTAATCGAGTTCTTAAGAGAAATTAGACAATGGCATTGATATTTGACAATCCACCGATTATTTAGAAGAAGGCTAGAGTTAAAAAATGGCGTAGTAAACGAGAAGAAGGCGGAATTAATAAATGGTGTGATAAAGAACCTCGCAAAAATATGAGAATTTTTGCATACAACATAGTCATACAACTACCCGAAAACTTTGTTGGTTCAAAAGTCTTGGAAATGCTTATCTGTGAGAAGATGATGCATTAATACTTATATCCAGGATAATTCAGGTAATTTTGATCTTCAATTTAATGCACTCCCCAGAAGAGATTTATCTGAAAATTATTTTATTAACATTTCTCATTCTGTACACTATTGCAGCAAATGTTTCCTATTAAAGTAAATGTAATTGTCCGCGCGTTTTGTTGAAAAAACAAGATACCGGGCCTACGAAGCCCGATGCGCGTCCTCGAGTAAGTGTAAGGAAAGCGCGTCTTCGCCGGTTAAAATATTCAGTACTTTGGAAGAAATCTTATTCGCAGCGATTACTTTCGAAACTGGCACAAGGCGAATTTCATTAATTCTAAATTTTACAAGACACTTACTTTCTTTCATAATTGTAAGAAGTTATTACTGGGTTTTTCAAACATGGATATAATTTCATTTGCGAATTTTCTGAATATGTGCAAACATAGATGACAAATATTTGTATGATACAGACAAATCAACATCCTTCAATATAGACATAAAATAGAGCTCGCACTGAATTTCGATTACGTCCATTTACACAAGGCACTTACTTTCTTTCATAATTGTAAGAAGTTATTATTGGGTTTTTCAAACATGGATATAACTTCATTTCATTTGCGAATTTTCTGAATATGTGCAAACATAGATGGCAAATATTTGTATGATACAGGCAAATCAACATCCTTCAATATAGACTTAAAATAGAGCTCGCACTGAATTTCGATTACTTCCATTTGCGTATTATTGGTATATATTACGTATTAGTAGTGGCGACGCCTCGAGGGGGAGGGAGGATTTCCCCACTTTTTTCGAAAATTATTATTATTTTTTATTTATTTTCATTTTAGCGGCCTAAAACTGGGAATTATATTTATATAGAAAAACAATAGTGTCCGTGATAGCTAGCTAATTTTGTAACTGAATTTTTAAAATTTTGTCATCTCCCCCTATACCCTTGGGTACTTTTAGGTGTGTATAAATTTTTTGCCCCCAATCGCCGCCACTGTTATTAAACATTGATTTTTTTTAACGAGAAAATAAGAGAAGACAAAGATACCTGGTTTCTGAAAAAAATTTAAATCTACGAACCTTGTTTCCATTTGAGCTGTAAGATTTATTTTCATTTATTTTTGGAAAATGAAGTTTACCTAGAATTGATTAATAATTTGGCATAACTAAATTATTTGTAATTGTTTAATATTAGAAATATGTATGAAAAATTTTGTTCCATAGTGTTATACTGCCGGGGTCGCAAAAAAAGTTTTTGTGAACTACGAGTTTGTTATGCTCGGTTTGACGTCATAATTTATGATTGGAAATTCGGAATCGATCTCCTACGTCTGTACCTTTCTCAGTTGCTGCACATGAAGTCTAGAGATAAAAATTTTTCTGTACCTTCTTCGCTAGATCTTAAATACCTAAGAAAGAAAGTAATTGAACGAATTATTAAAGTTTTAGTCAATGGAAAATTTAAAACAATTCAACGTCATTTACAAAAGTTGTTTGCGAGCTGTATCATCAGGGCAGGATTTACACATTTCTACTTGCTAGGCCAAAACATATTCTGCGCCCACCTCTAAAAAGAGTTAATATATAGTCTTTAATTTAATGTGCAATAATTTATTTTGGAAACATATAAACATTTAATACCATCTTTATAATCTTTGAACCACACCAAATTTTTAATTAAAAACTACACTGGTGTCCAAAAGTAATGCACAATTTTGATGATGCTACAAAATTGGAGTTAATATGGATACTATGGTTCACAATCAGTTTCTGAGAATCGTGGGACATACTATCATTGGAATTCACATTTTCCAGTGAAGATTCGGTGACGAGGGCAATTAGGGGGGCCGCCAGAAGGGGATGAAGGCGAAAATAGAATTTGAACCATCCTGTATCACAGAAAGCTGATAACGAGATGTAACTTTCATCAATGGTTACGTTTGATGTGCATAATATTTATATGCATTTTCATAAGCATACCACAAATATTCGGAAAGATATAAATGTTTTTTTAAAAAATCCCAAATTTTTCCGCATTTTTTTTGCTAATAACATGCAGAGTTTTCAATTAAATTGTACGAAACTTACAGAAAAAGTGACAATTGGTTAGCGAAGCATTGTGTAAAAATTTGAATATTACAGGAAATATGAGTATTTGTCATTGAGTCATGAGTATAATCATTTTTTTACTGCGCATGCGCGAATCTTAGCATAATTTTTCTTTCACAGTTTCAAAGCCAGATGTATGGGGCAACTAATATAAAAATTTCAGTTTAATACCATTATAGTATTCAGAAAGATATCGGCATTGCAACATGGTGAATTTCGGTATACTCTAAGAGAAGCTAAATGATGAGGGGTTTTCCACAAATTGATATTCTTGAAACTTGAATTTTCGAATAGTAATCGTCGAAATGTAATTTAAATTATGTTACTATTATTATTAATGTATGTTAATTATTACTTCTAGCTACAGATGAGTATTCAGGATATTCAACTTTCATAAAATGCAATATTATTATTGCCATGCCATTGAAATGGACAGATCTTATTAAATTTATTTTGTTGCAAAGACAAGAGACGATAAGGTCCATAGAAGACAAAAATGTTTAACTCAATATATTTGTGCAACGAATGTAAATTTAAAAATATCGTTTTATATAGTCTTTTCAAAATAATAGCGATAAATTTGAAAAATTTTGGTTGTTATTTCTTCTGTATGAGCCCCCCTGATGACTGTGCACTCCTATGTTGGCCCTATGGGAAATCTGGACCTGTGTATTATACATCTGTTATGTTTGTTTGCTTTTAAGTAATTCATGAAATCGTTTTAGGGATGTATACCACGGCTACAACGATATTTTGAGGATAACATGATCATCATGGTTGGAATTGGAATCGGAGTTGGCATCATTCAAGTAAGTTTATTTGAAATAAAAGATGGTTTCTAATTCTTATTTATTATTCATCTGCTTTCTTAGGTGGTGGTTTTTTTTTTACAAAGTACATTTTATCCAGGGGTGTCTTATAAGATCGGGGGAGAAAAAAAGGGCTGTTCTGCAAAAGTTGTTTCTCAAGATTCCAAAGGTTTTTTCAGATTTTATTAATTAAAAATTCTTACAGATTTAATAATATCTAATAATTCTTCTTTTCTGAGCAGTTGATTTATTCCTAAAAAAGTAAAATAAATTAGATAACATCCATAAAAGTGCAAATATTTCCTTTGCAAAAATGATAAAGCTTAATGGTTATTCAAATGAAGTCACCCTACCTAGCACGAAGTCTTGCGGTGCATCTGAGTGACGACCGCTGCAATAGCTCGAGTGCTAAGGCCGGAGTCCTAGTAGCCATCACCGGCCATGGCCCAACCCCTCCCGTAGGAGGCACGCACTATCACTTACTTATCCGGCGTCTTCTCATCCATATACTCGTGGTGCCCCCCAGGAGGACAAGCGGAATGGTAAAATATAAAATTTTGCTCCTCTGCTCTTCCCTTAAAAATATCTGTAAAAAAGAGAGTGAGAGAGAGGCAGGAAAGGATTGGCCGAGTGTAAAAGGAATGATTTTGAAGATGCGTAATTTTCTGCATATCTTTTTTCTATCAATTAACACTGAAGTACACTTAAATCCAAAAAAGTTATTCCAAGATGTGTTTATTTTCCTTTAAAATGATAATTGATTTTTCTCTGTGCATAGTTCATTCACAACGAAAGAAATATATGGAGGTAAATGATATGCAATTGCCGGAAGCTTTTTCTGCAAACGATTTTTAATGTAAAATAATGAAAATTTAAAATGAAGCCTAGAAAAGCAGTTTTTAAGTGGGGGGGAGAGAGAGAAAGATTGGCAGACGGCCAGAGTAATCGGCTTCACTTTGCAGCATGGGAGAGATAACAAAAAGCATAACTTTTTTCTTATATATAAGCCATTTCGCCTTATGTACTAAATGATTTCAGTCACAATTTTTTCTGTTTGTATTTGTATTTACTTTTGATTTTATTGATATTATTTATGTTACTTGCTTTGCGAACAATGATTTCACATTCAGATTGCAGTTGACCTTCGAAAAATTACGATTTTTCACTGAATGTTCCTTCAATATACATTTGAATAAGATTCTTAAACTTTCAAATGGAAAAGTTTGAAAAAAAAAAAAGAAACGAAAGCTGATGAAAAGCTTCTGGTTAGGTGGGATGGTGCAGATCAGCAGTTCTAACAGATGAGGCGCCACTAGCTACTGCCTGTCCGCCACAAGAACTCTGCTTGCCATGTTGTCTCGTTGACGGTTGTTGCTATCAACTGGTTATGTTAAGGAATATCCGTTTCGAATTGGAGGCTTCCGAAGGAAGTAGGGTTTTTTATTTTATTCTTGGTACCAGTTTGCGGCGGTGAAAAGAGTACATCTCTCGTAAACTTCTACCTATTTGAAATGGATTCCTCTTTTTCTATAGCGACCGCCATCAACGAGACAACTTGGCGAGCAGAGTTCTCGTGGCGGACTGACAGTAATGTATTATCATTTTAATCAAATATTGTATATGCCAATGGAAAAACGGGCATATAAAAATACTATTAATTTAAAACATAACTTTTATTGAATATTCATTAGTAATGTATTCTTGCTCAAGTAATTTGATATTACAGTTGATGAGAGCAATCTTTGTTTCTGTTACAGCTTTTGGGCCTGATCTTCTCAATGGCTTTATGTTGCGCTATTCGAAGTGAATGACGAGGAAGTAACTAAACGACATTACAGATCTTTTATCTCAGAAAGTTGCCATAGCTCAGTAATCTGCATCATTTTCACAGTGTACAAAGTGGACCAATCACCATTGCACTTTGTCACTAATACCATGTGGAATAGAGATTATTTGAACTGGTTTGCAGTTCTGTGTCACTTCAAGTCACTCATCCATCCAGTTAATTTTGACTTTGAAAATTTTTTTCATGACATTTGGTTTAGTTTTTTTTTGGACATCGTTTTATTGACCTCACTGCAGAGTTGTCTTATTTGAAAAAGATTGTTTATGAAGAGACTTTTAAATTTATGAAACTTTTTTAAATGGAACTGTTAAAGAGATGATGCATTGAAAAATCATCTCATGCACAAGTAGAATTTGTTCGAAATTAAAATCAACATTTAACCCTCTAAGCGGCAGCAGCAGTTTTTTCAGTTTTTCATGTTAAGTTCAAAAGCTTATAATTTATGGCTATGTGTATATTTTTTTAAAAATTACACAGAAAATGTAAAATTACACTTAAAATATCTTTAGGATTTCAGAGATTAGATTAAATGCAAAAATTTCGGAGTATTTATTTTACAAGCTAATTTTTCAGATCTTATTATCAGCATGTTTACTCCTTTTTATATGCTGTCAGATCAAAATAACTGGGTGCTTAGAGGGTTAATTTAATTAAAATGAATTTACATTAAATGTGTTTTCTCTGATATATGTTTTAATTTATGTAAGCGCCTAGGTAATCAAAAGAAATGTTCATACATTCCTATTTGTAGTGAAATTACAAATACTATTGAAAATGGTGTTATTGTCATAGTATTCTTGATTTGTGACTCGAGTTGAAATTTTATCTTTCTCATTATAAGAAATTTTTTATTATATTTATTCGGATCCATAAAATCAAACAGATGGTCATAATTCAAGACTAATTTTTAATTAAAATTGGCAGTGAATTTTTAAGTTCAAATAAATAAGGCATTTTTACTCCTTTTTATATACTGTTATTAAATTTATTAAAATTGAAGAAGTAAGTCACATAAAATGAGAATGATATTCTTTAATTGGAAGAAGTTTGGAGTAAGTATTTGTGTCGTGCCAAATCAAACAGAAAATATATTTAACATTAAAAATAATTAAAATATATATTTAGTATATCTAATTATGAACCCGTATTTTAAAAGGTAATTTGTTGTAATATATGAAGTTCCTTAATGCTTTATGAAAGAAAGAAGGCGGAGATAGCGATTCATGAATTGAAATGTTTATTTGGAATCGCATTTATTTACTTAATTTACTGGTTAGAAGATTTTAGATAGTTTCAAAATTGTGTAAGAAAATCTGATTATAATAATTATTCATTTTTAACAAAATTTTCTTTTTATTTAGTGTTAATGAAGTAAAAAGCTCTGTAAGGAAGTAAAAATGAAATTAATTGCATTTTCATAATAAAATATATATTATTTTGTGCCTTTTTAAATGTATGATAATTCTTTCACTCCCCTATGTTATTTGTGTACAAATCATGTATATATTTTTACAAACATATCCATGTTCATATTCTTTATTCTTTCCAGTACTGACAAACATATTTAATTAAATATTTGAAGAAGATTAAAAATTATATATTTCAATTTGAAGATGGTTCAGATCCCAGAATTTGTGAAAACTACAATAAATTTTTTAAATATGACATTGACACTTGCATATCATTGGTTACTAGTACTTTTAATACGACATTGACACTTGCATATCATTGGTTACTAGTACTAGGGGGAAATTATAAAATTTTTATTGCTTTTAAATTATATGTGCTGATTTTGGACTTTCAAAGTTGAAATGATTGAATATATGAGAAGGAAAAATTCTGTATGAAAATCAAGGTAAAACTCTGTTTGCCTGATTATTACTTGAATCTTTCATTATTTTATGAATAACTTTTAAATAATGATTTATCTTAGTATTTTAAATGTGTTAGTC
>BGPR01029546.1:8649-19220 GCA_013235015.1 Araneus ventricosus | reverse complement strand
AGGCGGATTGGAATGGGAAGGCAAACATTGATGACATATCTAAGGGTCATAAACTTTCATATGAAATAAAAATTGTAGAAATCAGTTCAGGGGTTGCGGCTGGGAGACTGTCTCACAGTTTTGCCAAATTATTTTAAATATTTATATTGGGCGTTATTTCATACTTTTAGACAGAATGATGCATCAAAATTATTTTCGATATTTTAAAATGATGATGTTTATAGGCTGGCATAATATATGTAAATACCATCTTGAGACATGCATGATGCAAATATCGTTCGAAACACTTTACAGGGTAAACCGTCGCACCTAGAGCTACCATGTTTGGCAGGTTAATATTTCCTGGGTAGTAGATGATTCTCACTAAGAAAGTAGTTTTCAAAATTTCAAGTCGATTTTTTATTAAAAATAAGTGAAATTTTATCCCCTCATATTCTTTTCCTCAATAACTTTATTATTGAGGAAAAACGAATATTATTATTGTATAAAATTCAATTTCACACCACTTTAAAATACAAAAAATTAGCTTTCCAGTGAAGAGAATTTTATTTCCGTGCATTTTTTTGTCTAATTTAAAAAATATTTTAAGTATATTTTAAAACAATATTTTTAATTGCTTTAGTTACTGCCTTTAAACACACGCGCGTTGCAACGATATTAAATGCATTTTTTATGTGCGGATTAGCAATACAAAAAATATATTTAGCCTTCCAGCAGGCGCTCCCTCTATACCAACATGAAATGTCGCGCGTATTCAATTTTTCAACTTGAAGCGGTTACAATTCACTGCCTTCTCCTTTTCATGGTAGGTGGCGCTACAAGAGCCAACCGGGTTTTTCCCATGATGCCTCTCTCTCTTCTTTTCTGTGTACTTTTCTTGTGTCGTTGTTCTCTGTCTTGCATCTTGTACCTTTTAATGTACAAGAAACATTAAAAGGTACAAGAACCATCTGTGGAACTTAGCCATCTAATAAAAATGGTTCCTGAAATTGAATTAATTCTTCCACAGCGGCATTCCTTATTAACAGAAGTCTCGTCCCTGTACAAACTGAAATATTTACATTTGTAATATAAAGCTGTAAAGACAATATGGAAGCAAAAAAAGCAATTGAAATTCAGATATAAAAAGCAAGGAGTCAATTTTATAGTCATTTCATTGAAATGGTGTGCCTATTTTTGAAATACAAATAGCAGATTCGTTGAGTACTATTAACACCTCGAATTCCAAATGATGACTAATATTTCGTCGAAAATATACGGCAGAATGTCCAAAGTTATGCCTTCGTTGCGCCTTTTGGTAAAAAGATAAAAAACGAAATTCTTCTCCAGTGTATCTCTCACATACGCGGGCCCGCTGGGAGGTTAATTATTATTTTTTACAAGTAACGTAAGATGTAAATTTTAAAAAATTTACATATTACGTACATCTAAGTACTATTAACATCTCGAATTCCAAGCGATGACTAATAGTTCGTCGAAAATATACGGAAGAATATCCAAAGTCATGCCTACGTTGCGCCTATTGGTAAAAAGATATAGAACGAAATTCTTCTCCAGTGTATCTCTCACATACGCGGGCCCGCTGGAAGGTTAATTATTATTTTTTACAAGTAACGTATGCTATAAATTTTTAAAAATAATATAAAGAGAGATGAATGAAGCTTAAAACATTATCATGATGCGATGTTTCAGACTAGAGGTTCCAATTTCCTTTATTTTTAAAAATTGTGGTTTATAATTTACTTTTAAGAATACACTTCTGAGTAAAATAAAGAACAGACAGATGTTCATGTGCAAAATAGAAGGGCCCATTTATGAGTAAGGAAGGGGAAGAATATATAGAGAGCCTGTTTTTATTCGTGGACGTTTAACTTTTTGACAACAGTCCACAATTAATCCATCACAAATGCATCAAAACTAAGTTTACATTAAAAGTTTCCATTTCTCCAGTAACGTGTTAAATTAGATTTAGCATCTTTCAAAAATGTTCTGTCAACATCACGTTGAATTAACGATGTTTGCTTACGAAATTGAATGGAATGAGATTTTTACAAAACTTTATTCACTTGTGAGAAAAAGACTTATTCGGCGTTAATCTTCTGATCAGCGATAGTTAGTTAATGAGATGAAAAGTAATTTTACTTTCCACTGTAGATTCTTGTAATTTATATTTTATTTATTCCTTTTTTTCAATTCCTACTATTAGTTCACACTCTCCCTATATTTAAATATATATCTTGTTCAAATTTTCAATCGTTAATAAAATACTTTTTATTCATCCACTCAAGTTCAAATACATTTTTTAAACTTGTAGTGGATGACACTTGATGTTAATACAGGTTTTTCAAATATTAAATCATTAATTAAATTTAATTAATTAATTTTATTTATTAGAGCCTCGCACAGGCTACGATCATGGTGTAGGGATAAGAAATGCGGAAGCGGACTCGGTGGCGCAACGGTAGCGCGTCTGACTCCAGATCAGAAGGCTGCGTGTTCAAATCACGTCCGCGTCAAGAGATTTACTCAAGACATATCATTTTGCACTTAATTTATATTCTGAAAAATATCTATTGTTGGCAATTGTATCCAAAAATGTTTAGTTCTCCGTTTGAATGGATAAACTTAAGTCTGTTTTTTTTCTTCAATTCCTACTATTAGTTCACACTCTCCCTATATATATTTATATATCTTGTTCAAATTTTCAATCGTTAATAAAATACTTTTTACTCATCCACTGAAGTTCAAATACATTTTTTAAAACTTGTAATGACACTTGATGTTAATACAGTTTTTTCAAATATTAATTCATTAATTTAATTTAATTCATTAATTTTAGTTCTATATGGGAAAAAAATTCTAAAATAAAATTTTTCTTTGTTGACCTAAGTAGGAATTGACTTTAAAATTTTTTTTATATTACTTGTTCTCTTTCCTTTGGTAAAAATATTTATCCCTATATACATATTTCAGTGAAAATTTTTAGTTTTTGCAGTAAATAAACAAACTTTAAATTATAATGTGTTATACGATGTTGTGTAGTATCTAAATTTTAAGTGTTTTTAACTTCAGATTATTTAGGAAAAGACGAGTTAAGGATACTTCACCCTAGTCAGTTAAGGAAACCTGATCCTAACAAAAAGTTTTTGCAAAACAAGACTGATAAATGTACCGTTTATTAATTACCGCAACTTCGATATTTATAGCCGACTGAAGTACAGCTTGGGTAGGGATCAATTTTCTCGTGCGGTGGAATTTGTCACCAGTATTGGAATCAAAACAATCCAAACGGATCGTTGTTGTAGCAACCCTTCGTCCTCTTTATAGAACAGTACGCCGTCTCTTACCCCCCGTACCCGTGACCAGACCGGTCACGGAACGGTTTGATGGGCAAGACACGGGAATTTTATTTAAGAAAAAAAGAAATACAAAAGAAAGAAAAAGAAAGAAATATTTACACGATGTACAACACAGGCATTTTTCACTTTTACACTATTAGTTGGTAATAGTTTTCTTTTCTTTAGATGTTGTTTTACCTTTCTTTTTTGAAGGGGAATGTCAGGTGATTTGGAGCTTGTTGGTTCAGCTCGCTGGAAAGTTGAAGCCTAGGGAGGCCGGAAAAGATATCTGTTTTCGCTTATGAATTTGACAATCCTACGAATTTTATGCCTGTAGACGAGGTTATTGGCGACTCTTTTCAGTAATTTCTAGTGTTTTTGAAAGCTGAGTTTTATATGAGAAAAATTATTTATAAATAAGTATTTGAAGAATTCAATATGTTAGTTTCAAGAAATAAAAAGAATTATTTTAGTAAGAACTATGAAAGAAGAGAAATTTGTCTATTTCATTTTTCCCTCGTTTGCAATTAAATGATATTTATTTTATCATTATTTTAAAAAACTTTTTGCACAAGCTCTTAATTAACGCTATTTACGTTTATATATATTTCACGTTTCACCATTTCGGTTGAGGTCGTCTCTTTGTTAGGTTAGAATTTTCTTCGTCTCATCTTAATATAAATAAAAGTCATTGTGGGTATGTATGTGGGTATGTTCCACATGTCCTACTAAACTGCTTGACTGATTTCAACTAAACTTTGCACATTTATTATTTAAGACAAGAGGAAGATTATTGTCCACTTTTCGAAGCCCAAAAGTTAATTAAACAGTCAGTTAATTAGAAATGAACCGAAACCGTTTTTCCGCAATAACTTCGGCGCAATTTGTACCACGAAGAATATTTTTATACCATCTTAAAGTTCAAAATTTTACCTTTTCAATGATACCAATTTCATATCTTGAGATTTTTCCTTCAATTTTTATTAATTTTTAAAAAATTAATAAATTGCTAATTACCTGCAGACGATTTTAAAATAACGCAAATTTATAGCTGCTCCGTTACTAGGCAACGGTTAGACTTTGAACTAATTTACCTTTAATTTCTGAATTTTTTCTTATGTTTATAAATATAGTTTATATAAGAAGAGAAAGATCACCGTCAACTTTTAAAAGCCTCAAATCTCATTAAAATTTCAGTTAATTGGAAATTAAACAAGATTCTGGCATTTTCAGGGATATTTTTCGAAAATATGCATTATGTCACAAAATCTATTTTTTACGTATATTAAAAGTTTTAAAAAATTAGCTTCTCATGATAAAAGTTTCATTTCCGTTCAATTTAATGATTTTTCAAAAATTAAATTGTGTATAAAATTTATAATTTGCAAGACTTTTTTTATTGGTGAAGAACAAGAATACATAAAAAGAACTGCATACAATCATAGTTTAAAAATAACTTTTTCGAACTCAGAGAGAATGAAAACGTTGAAATTTCTCAAATTCTCGAGTTCCATATTTTGATAATTGCAGTAATTTCTGTACAGATACGTCTTAATGAAAAAATTTAGAAAGAATTAAATAGTTTATAATTTAATTGATCTGATAAAATTCCTATGAACGGACTCTTATAAATTATATAAAATCAATACTATGTTGGGAATTAAATAAAATCAATTATGAAAAAGAAAAATAAATATTCATATAAGGCCAGATAGCAAATAACTTTTTAATCCATGTGACAAAGAATATTTAATTTAATTTAATGCAATAAACTGGAAAGTGGCCATCAGGGGTTTTACGTCTTTTAATATGAATTTAACTGTAGTCATTTGTTCTATGCATAATTAAAAAAAGCATGACATCCTAAGTAATATTTTATTTATAATTTTTCATCATTATTTATGTTTGAATAGCTATATAAATATATAACTTGATAATTATGATTATACAAAGTAGTCATCAATTATTGGACTTCCTTCCAAAATTAAGAAAAAGGGAACATAAATTAAATGAAACAGAGACGGAAACTGTCAGTGACGGAAACTGTCACTCCTTAATTGCTTATACCAACGCTTAACGGAGTTCTTACTTGGAGACTGACAATTTCGATTCTCTAACCGAATAATTCTTTGAACTGTTACAATTGATTTGCTTTCGTGGAACCAGAGACGTGCTAGGCATATTTTCTGCTGCACGGTAGCCATTTTGAGACTTTCTTGGGCTTGCGTGGATTTAGTGTGCCGTAGCGGTGCGTTATCTATCTGAAAAAAACTTTTTCAGCTACTCTCTGCTTCAGAAAACAAAGTTGCTACGTTATAGGATTTTTATTTATTATAGAAATAGGTCCAATAAATTATGTGAAGAATTCTAAGAATTCTTTAAGAATTTTGTTAGTATATTGTGACATTAAAATTATAAATTTTATTTCGATGTTTCACAATAAACTTTTATCTTTTAATTAAGTGAATACACTTACCTTTTATTCAAGCTAATTTAAAGGCATCAGCTTTCAATCGAAGAACGTTCTTTTCATTTTTCAGTAGTTTATCAATGCTCATTAATTATATAGGAAAAAACGTCGAACAAAATCACTCAAATTGTAGAAAAGTCTTTTGAGGGCAAAGAAAATAAATAGTGTAATGAAAGTGCATTTTGATCATCGACTTTTTATTTAAATTCTAAACAAACCAAAAGATTTTTTTAATGTTATAAATATGCATGATTCGACAAATAAAATTAATAGATAACTTGTTTTTTTATGAAAGCGTTTTTATCATAAGAATCCTGAAAGGTAAAAGAAGAAAACAATTTTTTTCAATATTTTCTTTTATTTCTTTTAGCCTTATAACGGTCTTCATTTATCCTGACAATGAATTGAAAAATGCACGCTTTTCTTACTGTTCTTTTTACTCAGTTTCTTTCTCTCGTTTTATTCATGATATGGATTTTTTTTTCTGAGTCTTTCATTTCATTCACAAGTGTATTAAACTTAAATAGGGAAAGAAAGAATTTCCATACATTTTTCACTTATTTTTTTTCTATTTGACTGAGAAATGCTGAGTTTATCCTGTGATAAAATATTTATGAATCATGTCTTCTGTTTAAGAGTTCATTATCAATTTTCATGTAGAAAGAAGCAAAGATTGTTTCCATTTAATTTTTATAGCATATGCTTTTCTTGGACGGATAATTGCTTAAAAAATACCTGAAAAAGAAAGATGCAACTTGGGTCAATTCAATAAAGTGGAAACTTTTAGTTTTGATTTCATGGTCTCAGTATTGTTCTCTTGATAATATTGAAAAAATGTCTAAATTGAAATTTCTTGAAGTTGTGAATTCAAGGAAATGGTTCTAAAGATATTCAAGTAAGAAGTGCAATATATAAGTTCCGTACTTGATTCACTTATTTTTTTCTATTTGACTGAGAAATGCTGAGTTTATCCTGTGATAAAATATTTATGAATCATGTCTCCGGTTTAAGAGTTCATTATCAATTTTCATGTAGAAACAAGGAAAGATTGTTTCCATTTAATTTTTATAGCATATGCTTTTCTTGGACGGATAATTGCTTCTGAAAAAGCAAGATGTAACTATGGTCAATTCAATAAAGTGGAAACTTTTAATTTTAATTTCATGGTCTCAGTATTGTTTTCATGATAATATTGAAAAAATGTTTAAATTGGAAATTTCTTGAAGTTGTGAATTCAAGAAAATAGTTTTGAAGATATTCAAGTAATAAGTTCAGTACATTATTCATTTACTTTTTTCTATTTGAGAGAAATGCTGAGTTTATCCTTTGATAAAATATTTATGAATTATGTTTTCGGTTTAAGAGTTCATTATCAAATTTCATGTAGAAACAAGGAAAGATTGTTTCCATTCAATTTTTATCGCGTACGGTTTTCTTGGACAGGTAATTGCTTAAAAATACTGAAAAAGCTAGATGCAACTATGGGCAATTGAATAAAGTTGTAACTTTTAGTTTTCATTTCAAGGTCTCAGTATTGTTTTCATGATAATATTGAAAAAATGTTTAAATTGGAAATTTCTTGAAGTTGTGAATTCAAAAAAATGGTTCTGAAGATATTCAAATAATAAGTTCAATATATAAGTTCCGTACATTATTCACTTATTTTTTTCTATTTGACTGAGAAATGCTGAGTTTATCCTGTGATAAAATATTTATGAATCATGTCTTCGGGTTTAAGAGTTCATTATCAAATTTCATGTCGAAACAAGGAAAGATTGTTTCCATTTAATTTTTATAGCATATGCTTTTCTTGGACGGATAATTGTTTAAAAAATACCTGAAAAAGCAAGATGCAACTTTGGGCAATTCAATAAAGTGGAAGCTTTTAGTTCTTATTTGATGGTTTAAGTATTGTTTTCAAGATAATATTGAAAAATGTTTAAACTGAAATTTCTTGAAGTTGTGAATTCACGAAAATGGTTCTGAAGATGGTCGTGATAAAGACTTTGTTCTGTTCTTCAGAACACTTAAGAATAAATTTCAGTTTTCTGCTGAACTTTTCTCTTAGCTGACCAAATTTATTTGCTCTTATGTTTATGTGTTGTTCAAGGCATGTCGACGATGTTTTAAATAATGGATCAATCGTTTCCAGATTTTCATTATTTTTATCCCATTTTTAAAACTTTAAATCTAGGTTTCACTTAATATTTTAACTGCACAAATGCGTTGGCGTATACCTTATACTTTATGCCACAGCTATTTCTTCTCTTATTATTTATTATTATTATTATTATTATTTTGTTATTTTGCTTTGTCTTCCCTGAATGTCTAAAATTTCTCAGGTGAAAGTATATTACATCACCTGACCAAAAGTTACTATTATCATTGGCAGGAAAGTGACATCAAATGAGCTAAAAAATTATAGGAGATGAAAAAACAATTGTGTGTGTGTGCGCGCGCATATTCTTTAAACTGATGAAAGATCATATTCGAATCTTAGATGATATTTTAGTTACATCCAGAATTAATATTAGGAGAATGCAGCAAGCGGAATTGCATCTTCACTGGTGAACATCAAATCGAAAAATGAGCTTGTGATAAATGCGTTCACAACATTCACGCAATTCTGAACGGAGAATCCCCTTATGTGGAAAGTTAAATTCAATAAATTCCTAGTTCGGCAGTTTTAATGAGTCTTGGGAAAATTAGAGATTTGCTCAGTACATAAATAGAAGTTCTTTCATTTTTGAATTTAAAGTAAAAGACCTTCAACTTCAAATTAATTTACGTGAAAAAGAATTATCATATATATATATATTACTCACTTAATTTTACTTTAAATTCTAATATTATATATTTAAAATCTTTGTACTATATTAATGTATTCCAAAATCGCTTTCCGTAAACTCCAGTTTCGTTTTATTTCCCGCTCTGGAGGTATATTAAATCTCGCGTTTTGGCATATTTATTACTAAAAGAATATTCTAATTACTTCCACGCGCCTACACAAATCGCGAAATCAGCGACTTAATTCCGCCATGCTTTTCCCTAAAACACTTACGTAATTTACTAAAAATAGCTATTATTCCCTTCACTTTGAGCACGTGTCTATATGTTAAATCCCTACCTGAGGAAATGCAGGGATTTTCTGTTCTCTTTTTACTTGAAACTTAAACCAAGATGTACGTTCATTCCGTCACTATTCCGTAATAAAGGAAAATTAGACTATAACTCGGCTTTTTACTGACTACAACCACGAATACCTTTCATATATATATATATAAACAAGGAGACAAAAGACAAAAATTCAAAAACATACAAGAAACAGAGGACATATATATAATAGTAACAGATATCTGATAAAAGAAGAGCATTTAATTTTCAAATTAATAAATTTCTCTTTTTGGATAGTAATCTTGGCATTTCAGTCTTCAAAAATTTAGTAAAAAATTCTATAATTAGAAATAATAATTTGGTAACAGACAATGATAATAGAATTAAGAACATAAGAAATTTTTATAATTTTGTATTGGTATATGATGGAATACCAAAAAATTTTTAAGAGTTTATATATATAAGAAATATTTAGATCACTTAGATTAATACATTCATTTTGGTATGTAATAGAATATTTATAATTCTTGGCTTATAGGTATGTATTTTTTCTTATATTACTTCTATTGGGTAATTTCCTTCAAATTGGTTATTGATTTATTAGTTTCTGAATTACTACATAGATGGCGCCAGGATTTATAAATTGAAATATTCCTTAGAACAAGATTGGCTTATTAATATTCATATACTTTCTTTTATAAAATTTAGATTATTAACAGTATTATATAATTTAACAGGTTTCGAGATTTTTAATTTAGGTATCATATTAATTCTTAAATATTAAAATAAATTAAATTATTTGGTTAATTTATGTTGAATCATAGTTAGAAATCTAGTTTTGGCAGTCTATGAGGTCAAGCTAAGTGGCGGTTAATATTAAAATTTTGAATACGATTAAAGGATGAGTAAAAAAACTGATTCTATAATTCTTAGTGAATAAGTATGGATATTTATTGAATGATGTATTTATTGTTTTTAGTTCAATATAATAGTGCTATATATTGGTGTATTTCATAGATTTAATGTTAGTATTTTCCGTATAATGATGATATCTTGTTAGTGTATGATTTTTCGTTCTAAATTCTTTCATTTTACGGTAAATTGCCCTTCTGTTTTTCCAAAAACTTTAGTAACAGGGATGGTTTGTACAGCAAAATTGATTTAACCTGGCTAATGCTGTTCCAAAGCAGAGCTACTAACTTTATTGTTGAAAACTCCATATACTTGGATTGCCTTTTTTTAATAGTTTTGATAGCAACAGAATTCATTCACATGTTAACATCTAAATGTTTAAACTTACCTTTTGCTCTTTAGTATCTATAATATTTTCAATTTTTTTAAAATTTTATTTTAGATTTGGTTATTTTCTTTAATTAATGAATTTTTAGTTTATGAATTGCATTTTGATATGTCTTCTTTACTTTGTTTTTGTATGTTCATATATTGCCAGTTATATTATGGCTTATATTATATATATAAAAATTAGATTTTTTCATGTTTTAAACTTAAGTCTTTTTTGCGCCCTACTTGAATTTTCAGATAAAAACTACAGCCATTTTAACTATTAACTAAGTACAAATTCAACTGGTTTTAAATCGTTCGGGGACAGTGGCAGCTCGTGTTATGTAATCTTGGGGGGGGGGGGGGGG
>BGPR01029545.1:0-10571 GCA_013235015.1 Araneus ventricosus | reverse complement strand
CCCCCCCCCCCCCCCCAAGATTACATAACACGAGCTGCCACTGTCCCCGAACGATTTAAAACCAGTTGAATTTGTACTTAGTTAATAGTTAAAATGGCTGTAGTTTTTATCTGAAAATTCAAGTAGGGCGCAAAAAAGACTTAAGTTTAAAACATGAAAAAATCTAATTTTTATATATATAATATAAGCCATAATATAACTGGCAATATATGAACATACAAAAACAAAGTAAAGAAGACATATCAAAATGCAATTCATAAACTAAAAATTCATTAATTAAAGAAAATAACCAAATCTAAAATAAAATTTTAAAAAAATTGAAAATATTATAGATACTAAAGAGCAAAAGGTAAGTTTAAACATTTAGATGTTAACATGTGAATGAATTCTGTTGCTATCAAAACTATTAAAAAAAGGCAATCCAAGTATATGGAGTTTTCAACAATAAAGTTAGTAGCTCTGCTTTGGAACAGCATTAGCCAGGTTAAATCAATTTTGCTGTACAAACCATCCCTGTTACTAAAGTTTTTGGAAAAACAGAAGGGCAATTTACCGTAAAATGAAAGAATTTAGAACGAAAAATCATACACTAACAAGATATCATCATTATACGGAAAATACTAACATTAAATCTATGAAATACACCAATATATAGCACTATTATATTGAACTAAAAACAATAAATACATCATTCAATAAATATCCATACTTATTCACTAAGAATTATAGAATCAGTTTTTTTACTCATCCTTTAATCGTATTCAAAATTTTAATATTAACCGCCACTTAGCTTGACCTCATAGACTGCCAAAACTAGATTTCTAACTATGATTCAACATAAATTAACCAAATAATTTAATTTATTTTAATATTTAAGAATTAATATGATACCTAAATTAAAAATCTCGAAACCTGTTAAATTATATAATACTGTTAATAATCTAAATTTTATAAAAGAAAGTATATGAATATTAATAAGCCAATCTTGTTCTAAGGAATATTTCAATTTATAAATCCTGGCGCCATCTATGTAGTAATTCAGAAACTAATAAATCAATAACCAATTTGAAGGAAATTACCCAATAGAAGTAATATAAGAAAAAATACATACCTATAAGCCAAGAATTATAAATATTCTATTACATACCAAAATGAATGTATTAATCTAAGTGATCTAAATATTTCTTATATATATAAACTCTTAAAAATTTTTTGGTATTCCATCATATACCAATACAAAATTATAAAAATTTCTTATGTTCTTAATTCTATTATCATTGTCTGTTACCAAATTATTATTTCTAATTATAGAATTTTTTACTAAATTTTTGAAGACTGAAATGCCAAGATTACTATCCAAAAAGAGAAATTTATTAATTTGAAAATTAAATGCTCTTCTTTTATCAGATATCTGTTACTATTATATATATGTCCTCTGTTTCTTGTATGTTTTTGAATTTTTGTCTTTTGTCTCCTTGTTTATATATATATATATGAAAGGTATTCGTGGTTGTAGTCAGTAAAAAGCCGAGTTATAGTCTAATTTTCCTTTATTACGGAATAGTGACGGAATGAACGTACATCTTGGTTTAAGTTTCAAGTAAAAAGAGAACAGAAAATCCCTGCATTTCCTCAGGTAGGGATTTAACATATAGACACGTGCTCAAAGTGAAGGGAATAATAGCTATTTTTAGTAAATTACGTAAGTGTTTTAGGGAAAAGCATGGCGGAATTAAGTCGCTGATTTCGCGATTTGTGTAGGCGCGTGGAAGTAATTAGAATATTCTTTTAGTAATAAATATGCCAAAACGCGAGATTTAATATACCTCCAGAGCGGGAAATAAAACGAAACTGGAGTTTACGGAAAGCGATTTTGGAATACATTAATATAGTACAAAGATTTTAAATATATAATATTAGAATTTAAAGTAAAATTAAGTGAGTAATATATATATATATGATAATTCTTTTTCACGTAAATTAATTTGAAGTTGAAGGTCTTTTACTTTAAATTCAAAAATGAAAGAACTTCTATTTATGTACTGAGCAAATCTCTAATTTTCCCAAGACTCATTAAAACTGCCGAACTAGGAATTTATTGAATTTAACTTTCCACATAAGGGGATTCTCCGTTCAGAATTGCGTGAATGTTGTGAACGCATTTATCACAAGCTCATTTTTCGATTTGATGTTCACCAGTGAAGATGCAATTCCGCTTGCTGCATTCTCCTAATATTAATTCTGGATGTAACTAAAATATCATCTAAGATTCGAATATGATCTTTCATCAGTTTAAAGAATATGCGCGCGCACACACACACAATTGTTTTTTCATCTCCTATAATTTTTTAGCTCATTTGATGTCACTTTCCTGCCAATGATAATAGTAACTTTTGGTCAGGTGATGTAATATACTTTCACCTGAGAAATTTTAGACATTCAGGGAAGACAAAGCAAAATAACAAAATAATAATAATAATAATAATAAATAATAAGAGAAGAAATAGCTGTGGCATAAAGTATAAGGTATACGCCAACGCATTTGTGCAGTTAAAATATTAAGTGAAACCTAGATTTAAAGTTTTAAAAATGGGATAAAAATAATGAAAATCTGGAAACGATTGATCCATTATTTAAAACATCGTCGACATGCCTTGAACAACACATAAACATAAGAGCAAATAAATTTGGTCAGCTAAGAGAAAAGTTCAGCAGAAAACTGAAATTTATTCTTAAGTGTTCTGAAGAACAGAACAAAGTCTTTATCACGACCATCTTCAGAACCATTTTCGTGAATTCACAACTTCAAGAAATTTCAGTTTAAACATTTTTCAATATTATCTTGAAAACAATACTTAAACCATCAAATAAGAACTAAAAGCTTCCACTTTATTGAATTGCCCAAAGTTGCATCTTGCTTTTTCAGGTATTTTTTAAACAATTATCCGTCCAAGAAAAGCATATGCTATAAAAATTAAATGGAAACAATCTTTCCTTGTTTCGACATGAAATTTGATAATGAACTCTTAAACCCGAAGACATGATTCATAAATATTTTATCACAGGATAAACTCAGCATTTCTCAGTCAAATAGAAAAAAATAAGTGAATAATGTACGGAACTTATATATTGAACTTATTATTTGAATATCTTCAGAACCATTTTTTTGAATTCACAACTTCAAGAAATTTCCAATTTAAACATTTTTTCAATATTATCATGAAAACAATACTGAGACCTTGAAATGAAAACTAAAAGTTACAACTTTATTCAATTGCCCATAGTTGCATCTAGCTTTTTCAGTATTTTTAAGCAATTACCTGTCCAAGAAAACCGTACGCGATAAAAATTGAATGGAAACAATCTTTCCTTGTTTCTACATGAAATTTGATAATGAACTCTTAAACCGAAAACATAATTCATAAATATTTTATCAAAGGATAAACTCAGCATTTCTCTCAAATAGAAAAAAGTAAATGAATAATGTACTGAACTTATTACTTGAATATCTTCAAAACTATTTTCTTGAATTCACAACTTCAAGAAATTTCCAATTTAAACATTTTTTCAATATTATCATGAAAACAATACTGAGACCATGAAATTAAAATTAAAAGTTTCCACTTTATTGAATTGACCATAGTTACATCTTGCTTTTTCAGAAGCAATTATCCGTCCAAGAAAAGCATATGCTATAAAAATTAAATGGAAACAATCTTTCCTTGTTTCTACATGAAAATTGATAATGAACTCTTAAACCGGAGACATGATTCATAAATATTTTATCACAGGATAAACTCAGCATTTCTCAGTCAAATAGAAAAAAATAAGTGAATCAAGTACGGAACTTATATATTGCACTTCTTACTTGAATATCTTTAGAACCATTTCCTTGAATTCACAACTTCAAGAAATTTCAATTTAGACATTTTTTCAATATTATCAAGAGAACAATACTGAGACCATGAAATCAAAACTAAAAGTTTCCACTTTATTGAATTGACCCAAGTTGCATCTTTCTTTTTCAGGTATTTTTTAAGCAATTATCCGTCCAAGAAAAGCATATGCTATAAAAATTAAATGGAAACAATCTTTGCTTCTTTCTACATGAAAATTGATAATGAACTCTTAAACAGAAGACATGATTCATAAATATTTTATCACAGGATAAACTCAGCATTTCTCAGTCAAATAGAAAAAAAATAAGTGAAAAATGTATGGAAATTCTTTCTTTCCCTATTTAAGTTTAATACACTTGTGAATGAAATGAAAGACTCAGAAAAAAAAATCCATATCATGAATAAAACGAGAGAAAGAAACTGAGTAAAAAGAACAGTAAGAAAAGCGTGCATTTTTCAATTCATTGTCAGGATAAATGAAGACCGTTATAAGGCTAAAAGAAATAAAAGAAAATATTGAAAAAAATTGTTTTCTTCTTTTACCTTTCAGGATTCTTATGATAAAAACGCTTTCATAAAAAAACAAGTTATCTATTAATTTTATTTGTCGAATCATGCATATTTATAACATTAAAAAAATCTTTTGGTTTGTTTAGAATTTAAATAAAAAGTCGATGATCAAAATGCACTTTCATTACACTATTTATTTTCTTTGCCCTCAAAAGACTTTTCTACAATTTGAGTGATTTTGTTCGACGTTTTTTCCTATATAATTAATGAGCATTGATAAACTACTGAAAAATGAAAAGAACGTTCTTCGATTGAAAGCTGATGCCTTTAAATTAGCTTGAATAAAAGGTAAGTGTATTCACTTAATTAAAAGATAAAAGTTTATTGTGAAACATCGAAATAAAATTTATAATTTTAATGTCACAATATACTAACAAAATTCTTAAAGAATTCTTAGAATTCTTCACATAATTTATTGGACCTATTTCTATAATAAATAAAAATCCTATAACGTAGCAACTTTGTTTTCTGAAGCAGAGAGTAGCTGAAAAAGTTTTTTTCAGATAGATAACGCACCGCTACGGCACACTAAATCCACGCAAGCCCAAGAAAGTCTCAAAATGGCTACCGTGCAGCAGAAAATATGCCTAGCACGTCTCTGGTTCCACGAAAGCAAATCAATTGTAACAGTTCAAAGAATTATTCGGTTAGAGAATCGAAATTGTCAGTCTCCAAGTAAGAACTCCGTTAAGCGTTGGTATAAGCAATTAAGGAGTGACAGTTTCCGTCACTGACAGTTTCCGTCTCTGTTTCATTTAATTTATGTTCCCTTTTTCTTAATTTTGGAAGGAAGTCCAATAATTGATGACTACTTTGTATAATCATAATTATCAAGTTATATATTTATATAGCTATTCAAACATAAATAATGATGAAAAATTATAAATAAAATATTACTTAGGATGTCATGCTTTTTTTAATTATGCATAGAACAAATGACTACAGTTAAATTCATATTAAAAGACGTAAAACCCCTGATGGCCACTTTCCAGTTTATTGCATTAAATTAAATTAAATATTCTTTGTCACATGGATTAAAAAGTTATTTGCTATCTGGCCTTATATGAATATTTATTTTTCTTTTTCATAATTGATTTTATTTAATTCCCAACATAGTATTGATTTTATATAATTTATAAGAGTCCGTTCATAGGAATTTTATCAGATCAATTAAATTATAAACTATTTAATTCTTTCTAAATTTTTTCATTAAGACGTATCTGTACAGAAATTACTGCAATTATCAAAATATGGAACTCGAGAATTTGAGAAATTTCAACGTTTTCATTCTCTCTGAGTTCGAAAAAGTTATTTTTAAACTATGATTGTATGCAGTTCTTTTTATGTATTCTTGTTCTTCACCAATAAAAAAAGTCTTGCAAATTATAAATTTTATACACAATTTAATTTTTGAAAAATCATTAAATTGAACGGAAATGAAACTTTTATCATGAGAAGCTAATTTTTTAAAACTTTTAATATACGTAAAAAATAGATTTTGTGACATAATGCATATTTTCGAAAAATATCCCTGAAAATGCCAGAATCTTGTTTAATTTCCAATTAACTGAAATTTTAATGAGATTTGAGGCTTTTAAAAGTTGACGGTGATCTTTCTCTTCTTATATAAACTATATTTATAAACATAAGAAAAAATTCAGAAATTAAAGGTAAATTAGTTCAAAGTCTAACCGTTGCCTAGTAACGGAGCAGCTATAAATTTGCGTTATTTTAAAATCGTCTGCAGGTAATTAGCAATTTATTAATTTTTTAAAAATTAATAAAAATTGAAGGAAAAATCTCAAGATATGAAATTGGTATCATTGAAAAGGTAAAATTTTGAACTTTAAGATGGTATAAAAATATTCTTCGTGGTACAAATTGCGCCGAAGTTATTGCGGAAAAACGGTTTCGGTTCATTTCTAATTAACTGACTGTTTAATTAACTTTTGGGCTTCGAAAAGTGGACAATAATCTTCCTCTTGTCTTAAATAATAAATGTGCAAAGTTTAGTTGAAATCAGTCAAGCAGTTTAGTAGGACATGTGGAACATACCCACATACATACCCACAATGACTTTTATTTATATTAAGATGAGACGAAGAAAATTCTAACCTAACAAAGAGACGACCTCAACCGAAATGGTGAAACGTGAAATATATATAAACGTAAATAGCGTTAATTAAGAGCTTGTGCAAAAAGTTTTTTAAAATAATGATAAAATAAATATCATTTAATTGCAAACGAGGGAAAAATGAAATAGACAAATTTCTCTTCTTTCATAGTTCTTACTAAAATAATTCTTTTTATTTCTTGAAACTAACATATTGAATTCTTCAAATACTTATTTATAAATAATTTTTCTCATATAAAACTCAGCTTTCAAAAACACTAGAAATTACTGAAAAGAGTCGCCAATAACCTCGTCTACAGGCATAAAATTCGTAGGATTGTCAAATTCATAAGCGAAAACAGATATCTTTTCCGGCCTCCCTAGGCTTCAACTTTCCAGCGAGCTGAACCAACAAGCTCCAAATCACCTGACATTCCCCTTCAAAAAAGAAAGGTAAAACAACATCTAAAGAAAAGAAAACTATTACCAACTAATAGTGTAAAAGTGAAAAATGCCTGTGTTGTACATCGTGTAAATATTTCTTTCTTTTTCTTTCTTTTGTATTTCTTTTTTTCTTAAATAAAATTCCCGTGTCTTGCCCATCAAACCGTTCCGTGACCGGTCTGGTCACGGGTACGGGGGGTAAGAGACGGCGTACTGTTCTATAAAGAGGACGAAGGGTTGCTACAACAACGATCCGTTTGGATTGTTTTGATTCCAATACTGGTGACAAATTCCACCGCACGAGAAAATTGATCCCTACCCAAGCTGTACTTCAGTCGGCTATAAATATCGAAGTTGCGGTAATTAATAAACGGTACATTTATCAGTCTTGTTTTGCAAAAACTTTTTGTTAGGATCAGGTTTCCTTAACTGACTAGGGTGAAGTATCCTTAACTCGTCTTTTCCTAAATAATCTGAAGTTAAAAACACTTAAAATTTAGATACTACACAACATCGTATAACACATTATAATTTAAAGTTTGTTTATTTACTGCAAAAACTAAAAATTTTCACTGAAATATGTATATAGGGATAAATATTTTTACCAAAGGAAAGAGAACAAGTAATATAAAAAAAATTTTAAAGTCAATTCCTACTTAGGTCAACAAAGAAAAATTTTATTTTAGAATTTTTTTCCCATATAGAACTAAAATTAATGAATTAAATTAAATTAATGAATTAATATTTGAAAAAACTGTATTAACATCAAGTGTCATTACAAGTTTTAAAAAATGTATTTGAACTTCAGTGGATGAGTAAAAAGTATTTTATTAACGATTGAAAATTTGAACAAGATATATAAATATATATAGGGAGAGTGTGAACTAATAGTAGGAATTGAAGAAAAAAAACAGACTTAAGTTTATCCATTCAAACGGAGAACTAAACATTTTTGGATACAATTGCCAACAATAGATATTTTTCAGAATATAAATTAAGTGCAAAATGATATGTCTTGAGTAAATCTCTTGACGCGGACGTGATTTGAACACGCAGCCTTCTGATCTGGAGTCAGACGCGCTACCGTTGCGCCACCGAGTCCGCTTCCGCATTTCTTATCCCTACACCATGATCGTAGCCTGTGCGAGGCTCTAATAAATAAAATTAATTAATTAAATTTAATTAATGATTTAATATTTGAAAAACCTGTATTAACATCAAGTGTCATCCACTACAAGTTTAAAAAATGTATTTGAACTTGAGTGGATGAATAAAAAGTATTTTATTAACGATTGAAAATTTGAACAAGATATATATTTAAATATAGGGAGAGTGTGAACTAATAGTAGGAATTGAAAAAAAGGAATAAATAAAATATAAATTACAAGAATCTACAGTGGAAAGTAAAATTACTTTTCATCTCATTAACTAACTATCGCTGATCAGAAGATTAACGCCGAATAAGTCTTTTTCTCACAAGTGAATAAAGTTTTGTAAAAATCTCATTCCATTCAATTTCGTAAGCAAACATCGTTAATTCAACGTGATGTTGACAGAACATTTTTGAAAGATGCTAAATCTAATTTAACACGTTACTGGAGAAATGGAAACTTTTAATGTAAACTTAGTTTTGATGCATTTGTGATGGATTAATTGTGGACTGTTGTCAAAAAGTTAAACGTCCACGAATAAAAACAGGCTCTCTATATATTCTTCCCCTTCCTTACTCATAAATGGGCCCTTCTATTTTGCACATGAACATCTGTCTGTTCTTTATTTTACTCAGAAGTGTATTCTTAAAAGTAAATTATAAACCACAATTTTTAAAAATAAAGGAAATTGGAACCTCTAGTCTGAAACATCGCATCATGATAATGTTTTAAGCTTCATTCATCTCTCTTTATATTATTTTTAAAAATTTATAGCATACGTTACTTGTAAAAAATAATAATTAACCTTCCAGCGGGCCCGCGTATGTGAGAGATACACTGGAGAAGAATTTCGTTCTATATCTTTTTACCAATAGGCGCAACGTAGGCATGACTTTGGATATTCTTCCGTATATTTTCGACGAACTATTAGTCATCGCTTGGAATTCGAGATGTTAATAGTACTTAGATGTACGTAATATGTAAATTTTTTAAAATTTACATCTTACGTTACTTGTAAAAAATAATAATTAACCTCCCAGCGGGCCCGCGTATGTGAGAGATACACTGGAGAAGAATTTCGTTTTTTATCTTTTTACCAAAAGGCGCAACGAAGGCATAACTTTGGACATTCTGCCGTATATTTTCGACGAAATATTAGTCATCATTTGGAATTCGAGGTGTTAATAGTACTCAACGAATCTGCTATTTGTATTTCAAAAATAGGCACACCATTTCAATGAAATGACTATAAAATTGACTCCTTGCTTTTTATATCTGAATTTCAATTGCTTTTTTTGCTTCCATATTGTCTTTACAGCTTTATATTACAAATGTAAATATTTCAGTTTGTACAGGGACGAGACTTCTGTTAATAAGGAATGCCGCTGTGGAAGAATTAATTCAATTTCAGGAACCATTTTTATTAGATGGCTAAGTTCCACAGATGGTTCTTGTACCTTTTAATGTTTCTTGTACATTAAAAGGTACAAGATGCAAGACAGAGAACAACGACACAAGAAAAGTACACAGAAAAGAAGAGAGAGAGGCATCATGGGAAAAACCCGGTTGGCTCTTGTAGCGCCACCTACCATGAAAAGGAGAAGGCAGTGAATTGTAACCGCTTCAAGTTGAAAAATTGAATACGCGCGACATTTCATGTTGGTATAGAGGGAGCGCCTGCTGGAAGGCTAAATATATTTTTTGTATTGCTAATCCGCACATAAAAAATGCATTTAATATCGTTGCAACGCGCGTGTGTTTAAAGGCAGTAACTAAAGCAATTAAAAATATTGTTTTAAAATATACTTAAAATATTTTTTAAATTAGACAAAAAAATGCACGGAAATAAAATTCTCTTCACTGGAAAGCTAATTTTTTGTATTTTAAAGTGGTGTGAAATTGAATTTTATACAATAATAATATTCGTTTTTCCTCAATAATAAAGTTATTGAGGAAAAGAATATGAGGGGATAAAATTTCACTTATTTTTAATAAAAAATCGACTTGAAATTTTGAAAACTACTTTCTTAGTGAGAATCATCTACTACCCAGGAAATATTAACCTGCCAAACATGGTAGCTCTAGGTGCGACGGTTTACCCTGTAAAGTGTTTCGAACGATATTTGCATCATGCATGTCTCAAGATGGTATTTACATATATTATGCCAGCCTATAAACATCATCATTTTAAAATATCGAAAATAATTTTGATGCATCATTCTGTCTAAAAGTATGAAATAACGCCCAATATAAATATTTAAAATAATTTGGCAAAACTGTGAGACAGTCTCCCAGCCGCAACCCCTGAACTGATTTCTACAATTTTTATTTCATATGAAAGTTTATGACCCTTAGATATGTCATCAATGTTTGCCTTCCCATTCCAATCCGCCT
>BGPR01029544.1:0-19221 GCA_013235015.1 Araneus ventricosus | reverse complement strand
TAATATAATATAATATAATATAATATAATATAATATAATATAATATATATAAGATAAGATAAGATATATAAGATAAGATAATATATATAAGATAAGATAGATAATATATACTAAGATACTATAATAATATTCACTTTTACAATCAATGCGAAGAAAAACCATGTTCCAACCAGACTATGAAGCAGTTAATGCTTTCCATGAACAAAAATTTTCGTTTGAGCATTTATTTCGTTATGTTGAAAATCATATTTTCTTTCAGCGAATAATTGTTTTTCTGCTCTATCATCAAATAATTCTTACAATAAAAAAGTACTCCGTTTGTTCTGAAAAAATAAAGTTCAATGGTGTTCTTATTTACAAGATAATTAACAATTTCCATGATTTCCATCGCACTGTATTAAATCTGCACTGTCTGACGAAAAATAAACGCAGGATTAGCAATTATATTATTTAACAGAGATATCCTCAGTGAACATTAGACAATTAAGAGAACATAATTAGCATTTCTACAGCGTGATATTCTTTCATCGAAACTTCGTGTTCTAATTCTCATTTTTTCTCTCTTTTGATTGGCTAATGTTCGCAGACGATTAAAAATAAAACACCGAAAGGATTATATCCACCTTTGGAGATGGCAACAGCGTTAAATATTTAAACAGAAAACACTACAGAAGAACATCATTAACTGACTCGGAAAAATGCAAGGCGCTTTGAGCTGATTTTGGTACGATTAAACATTTTCGATGCAATCCCCAAAGAAATTCATTGAGAAGAATAAACGACAGAGAGCATCTAAATTTAATTAATTACTTTCCTGAGAAATAATTCCGTCTAATTAAAATGGTTGAATTCTCTCTCAAGTTCGTTCCGTTCGCAGAGAATTTATTTTGCATGTCTGAGTCAAATGCATTAGTCTTAGACGTGCTCCATGTTGATACACTTTTTAAAGCGGCAGAATTATCAGACAGGCTTCAAGTTTGCAACTTTGTTTGAATGTTTAACTTGGAAAGTCGAAAATTAATTAATTAATCGTCACTGCATCGCATTTATATTAGGCTCGTTAATTGTATAACCAAATAGAATTGAAATTGTAGAATTTCTGAAATGTTTAATCACAATATATTAATATATGAAATGCATAAAAGAATCATCCCTTTTAACTCTCCGTTAGAAACGGCTGCTATAGTGGCATCTATAATGTCCCAGTCTTTAATTAATATATATATATAAATATTTATATTAATTAAAGACTGGGACATTAATTAATTCACATTTCTATAATCTTGCTTTAGCATCCTCAAGATTCCTTGCAAAGATTGTATTTCGTAACCATAGTAAAAGTAGAACAAAAGTATTAGCGTTAGTTGTGCGTCAATATTAGAAAATTATTATTTAGATTACCCACGACAGGACCTTTTGCATCAGATATTAAACATCTGTATGTCTTCGAAACGGTAAAACAAATAATACTATATGCTTTATAATAAATAATACTATATCTTTTATAATAAATAATACTAAAAGCTTTATAATAAATAATACTAAAAGCTTTATAATAAATGATACTATGCTATTACTTTCTCCTCGGATGAAGAATTTGCTTAACCCTTTGCGGACAGATACGGCGTTTAGAGTGCGCCAGTGGATATTCACCATAAGCTGAATAAAAACTATAGAAGTTAGAGAGCTCGCCACCCGTCTAACGTCATATTAACATTCCCCCCACTTGCTCCGATAGTTTCCGCTGGCTCCTATCAGTCAGTTCGGTCTGATCGCGCTTGAAAGTGCATGGAACGCACTCCAAAACCCAAACTCGCTATCACGAAACGGCGGGAAATTATCCCTACAGAGGAATATTCACCTGTTTTGGAAGAATTAAGCAAGAAAATATCAGCTGAGGGCGAATCTGATGCATTATATCTCGATGGAGAAGTGACTGAGTACAGCGAGCAAGAAACTGATTCTGAGACTGACGTGGAGGACAATCCAGTTCACGACGAATATTGTGACTCAAACTCGAACACAAATGTTTGTATCATAAATCCATACAACCTCTAATATTATTATACCATAGTTAAACGATTCTCAAGTTCCGAAGAAGTGCAGCGACGAAAGCACTGGAGGAAGTGACAAAAGGAGGTTTGCAATCCGCATTTACATCTTCGCATGAACGATGGCAAAAATGCACGGGGCAGTTACTTCGAAGGAAACGCCGAATAAGCAGGTTCTATCTGTACTCATTTTTCTGTCATAAAATAAGTTCGGGAACTATTTGGAAGTAGAAGTGGATGCCAACAAAGAAAGATAGAAACTCACGGCTGGAAAACATTCGCCTCCAATTCTTTTACAGAAGAAGACACTTACCTGAAAAAGACAGAATAAACAATTACAATCAAAGAAAGCAAATTTTCCTTTTTATCCTAAAATACATGTTAATAAAATAACCTGTGGTACAATTTTTAATATGGCACTTGCTTTACAATAACAGTGATAATGAAAATAAATCGGCGAAAACGAAAAACTGGGTTAAAAATAATCGGGAGTGTTTTTGCCTTAACTTCCTCGGGGGAGGGCACTGCGTATACAGGGATATGAGTAGCCGCCGGATAAGTAAGCGGGCACTCACTTCCCTAGGGGGTATAGTAATGGGTGGACTTGAATTCTCCCTCGAATGATAGAGAACGTACGTACCTCCTGCGGGAGGGGTCGGGCCGTGGCCGGTGATGGCTACTACGACTCAATACTTGAGCTATTTTTAATTCGAGCCACGGTAACTCGCATTTGCAAAACAATATATTAAATAAGTAAAGATGCATACAGGATCCAGTCTTGATTCCCACCCTTAACTTCAGTATGGCGACAGCTATAGTCATAAAACTAGTGGTTAGCACTATACGATGAGACCACTTACAGTGCCACCTAGTGGAAAAATTCGGAGTTAAGGTTTCTCTCTCGAAAGCGGTATGAGACACAGGGAAAAATTTCCATAACAAATTTGTAGAGCATCATCGAATTAGGGCGAAAAGATATCTGGCATCACGATAACGTATATGCGTCTCAAAACGCGGCGTTTGGAAAATCCTGAACAAATTAGGTGCTCATCTGTACCGGCTAACACCTTTGCAGGCACTACTGGCAGGAGATTCCGAGAGATGTTACGTGTGGGGCAACATTATCATGAAACACTAGCTCCAGCTAATGTTCCTTACAGACATGATATGGGCGGATGATGTATGCTCTTTCGTATGATGACGTGCCCAGTAAGCAAAAATCCATTACTAGCCAAGAGAAAATTCTAGAAGCGTGGTCGAAGTTCGACAAAATCGTTTAACGTTTGGTGCAGAATTGTCAAGAACTGGCTGATCGGCCATGCTATTTAATCAGTAATTGCAGTCCAGGTGTGCTTTGTGGCAGCAAGAGGGATAAATGAGCCTCTTGACAGGTAAATGCTTCTTACCTGCTTCTACCTCATTTGGTAACGATAAAGTTTTGGAAATCGTGACCAAACGAATGCGCGACTTACGCGTTCCATTATTATAATTAATGTTTGCAAGGTCTCTTTTTCGTATTAAATATATGATACTCAAGAATTTTGTAATTTATTCCCTATCTTTTTACGTTTTTCGAGATACGAATGGTAACACTGAATCTTACCACCAGGAGGCGCACTGTAAGTGGTCTCATCGCGCAGCGCACAACCACTTTACCACACCTAGATACCACTTTATGACTATATCTATCGTCGCTCCGAAGTTAAGCGGTAATTTCAGGACTTTAGTGGACACTCTGTATAATATTTATTTTGATCGTGAGTGATAACTCGCAAACAAAGCACTCTAAAACATCGTTAACAAGGAAACCTCATTAAAAACAGCAAGTCACAAATTCAGACAGTTTAAAATGACGCCAGAAAACCTGATTAATAAAAACTGAAATAAACACCTGGCGCAATTAAATTCAGAAATTTTTGAAAAGAAAACCATAAAATGACGTTTATTTAACATCAAAGCGGAGACCACCAGAATTTTAACTGACAAAATGCTGCCAATAATTAAAAACAGAATATTGTCAAAATCAAATATTATTCGGGAAAACGCATTATTTGTCAAGCTAATTAATATCCAGACTGGTGATTAAACATAACGTTAAGTTAAATATAATAAATTGCGTGTAATTTATCACGTTTAACCACTGGCGATTATATATATATAATTCGTAATACACAAAACGCATTTATTATATTGTATTTACGGAAATTTAAAAGAAGCGTGGATAATAAATAATAATTATGTAAATCATCGGGGTTTAATCATTTTTCTCCGTCTTATATAGACTATAATATAAATGTATAGCATAAAGGTTGTGTCAAATATTTTTACTCAATGGATTTCATGCTGTATAATATTATAATTAATTAAAAATTCACTATCGAGGAAATATTTAGCAACCTTTCACTAATGAATTTCGTCAGTTTGCAGAAAAAATAGCAATTATGATGTTTTTCATGGTGATTTTTCGTGATAAACATAAAGTTTTGAAGAACCGCTGAGCTTAAATAAAGAAAATAAATTTTTAGTACTTTAAGAAAAGATTTAAATTCAGTGGAATTGGTCTAGATTATACCACATGTTGAGGTTGACGAAACAAAAATTTTCAATGTTAAATTTAATTGAAAGGGTTGCTTTTAATGCTTATACTGATAATATACAACGACTCTTATGAATACAAAGAATAACAATTTTAAGCAAATTTGATAAATTTATGGTCATTCAAAATTAGACACCTTCTTGATTTTCGAATCAAATATGCGTCTTGCATTTGCTACTTGTAGTAATCTCCCGCACCACGCCAGCAGGACATCCGACCCCTACGTATGATTTGACAAGCAACGGTCCCAATATACGATGGATCTTCGGTGGAATCGGGTTCCGAACCTGCAACCCTCCGGCCCGAAATCGAGACCTTACCACCAGGCTACTGTGGTCTCAGGGCACAGCTGGAGTTTTTAGTAAATACCTCCAGTGGCCTGGTTTCATTGAAAAGGGCGAACATTATAGTGAGATAATGATAGGAGCTATTGTGTACTGTTTAATGTTGAAGAGAGAGCCACATTATTAATGAGGAATGTAATTATGAGTGTTTGATGTTATAGTTTAATCTATATATATATATATAAAAGAGGAAAGTTTGTGTGCGTATATTTGTTCGTTTTTTGGTTCTTTACGCACGGCCAGACCGCTGGACTTACGACAACCAAATTTGGATTAGCACAAGAGGGATCTAAAGCCGCAAAAATTATTTTAAAAATAGAATTAGATTTTTATTTATTTTATTAATAAAGAAAATTAAGCTATTTTAGACGTTTTTCGTCAATAACTTCTGAAATACTTAAGGTACGAAAATTATTTTCACATCACCTAAAAGAGCACAAAATTATCTTTTTATTGATCCAATTTAATTGTTGTACAATGTTTTCTCTAAGTGTAATTAACGTTTCAAAATTTATTTTAAACTCAAATTTTAACAAAGCTTATATTTTTATAAAATCAAATTCCAACTAAATTATTATTTCCTCAAATCCTTTATTCACGTGTTTTTACCACTGTTAAAGTTAAGAAAATATTGCTTTTTGTGGTCAAGGCAGACTTCTTACTTCCGCCGTTATTTCGTAGAATGCACTTAACTTCCGCTTTTATTTCGCAGCTTTTAATATGCACTCAAATATCCAATGACGTTAGTTCAGTTGCTACGGGATGTTTCGATTAAATTTCACAAATTTTTGAATGATCCGACCGGTGAAGCGACCGGCGAGTAAGTGGAGTAAACATGTCGCAGATGCCAGTTTTAGAGACGCAATAGAGACAAAACAGTACTGCATTTATAACAGTTTTTAAAGCAAAATATAATTAGGGAGCGTAAAAACATTACTAGGCCCCGAGGGCTATTTGCGCTTGTTAAGCAAATGACGAATGGTGTAAAAAAATGATATTCCCCGGGCGCCACTGGCCATGTTGACAAAACGCTAATATTGTTACAACATGGAAAGTCGCTTCCCAGCAATGTGTGTCTTATGGTTGGGAAGAGAGTTTTACAGGGGTAAGTATGGGATGACCGACAGCAGCCATGTCTGGACCACTGACCTTGGCGACAAATTTGGCGACGAAATATGGGATCTCAAAGGTGCTGGAATCTTCTCGATATCTCTATTAGCAGAGGAGATACGCTTGAATGTACTAGAAAATTCCATGCGACGTCACGGCCTACCGGGGGAGACTATATAAGGAGAGCGCTTGGATGGCGGAGGGTATGTGTTGATCGACTGGGATCGCCTTGGAGCGCGAACGTCTTTGGAGTTCTATCCGCTGTGCGAGCTAGTAAGCTGTTAGACGCCGAGCGGTAGTAGCGTTGATCCATTGGGAACGACTTTAGAGCTTCGTCCGCAGTGCGAGCTAGGAAGCTGGTGAGCTATTGAAAGTGCAGTTATTGTCGTTACTAGTTATTTGCTGACTGTTTGTGTTGTTAAATATCGAAGTGCTGAACTGTTATTACCTGTGAATTGTTGTCTGTTTACATTGCTAATCTGTGCAAGAACTATTGCTTCCTGTACCTGTGCTACGTGTTTTCCTGCATATTTATAAATAAACCTTCATTCTCCACTATCCTGCGTATTGGACTGTTTACACCACACACCCACAGTAAGACTTTTGTAACAATATGTTTGTGTCACTTTTTAAAGTCACACACAACAAGGAGTCGAAAAATGGCAAGTCAACGAAAGACGTCACAGTAAAAAACTGTTTTAATTAAGTTTAAAGTGTTATAAGAGCTTAGACTTGGAAAATATTTCAACCCCGAGCAAAACCGGGTATATAAGCTAGTGTAACATATATCTGCCGAATGTGAGTGCATGGATATATTCTATGTGAAGCATTGTATCCCCAACTCAACACAAGAATAAAGTCATCAAATCTCAGACAGCGAGACGTATCATCATTGGATTGGAGATAAGTAATCTCATTTTTACGTTCAATATATTTAAGTTAGAATAAATAGTTTGCACACATTTAGATGTTAGATGCCATGCGTGATGACGTTCATCACCTGACCTAAATATTTAATTAAATAACATTTAATAAAATAATTTCGACTGTCTTCAAAAATGGCGCACGGACTTCAGAAAGAAACAATTTAAACTAAATAAGGTAGCCCAGCCCTGAAAAACACAGAATCTCACTGCATTTGATATGCAGGGTGTACACTCTAATTGTAGTCCAACAGCGAAATGCTAAACGGTTAGAAATAAGCATATATTTCCAGTTAGAAAAAAGCGCCAAATGACATAAAGAAATATAATATATGTTTTTTTTTAAGTCAATAGATGTACGGCTGAAAAAATTAAGAAGTCTCCATTTTTATACAGTCCGCCGGGTCCTATTAGTTATATTTAGCACAATATTCTTGAATCACTTAACATTTTAAGTAAATGAAAATTACACTCTTTTGCGACTAAAACCGATAGAGTTATGAATCTTTGAATATCATTATTTCAGAATATTTCGATGACCATGTCGAGGAAGTTCTGCCAATCAACGGATAGCGCCTGCTCGAGTGCTAATTGATTGGATAAAAATAATGAAATTCAAAGCTTCAAAACTTAGTTAGTTTTTGGCTGAAGTATGGAATTATTTTTGGTTTGAAATGTTAAGAACATTTTATTAACTACGACTAATAGGATTCGGGACTGTATAAAATTTAAATTTCGTAATTTTTTCAGCAGTACTTTTAGTGACTCAAACAACATAAGATATAATTTTTTGTAGCATTTAAAGCATCTTTCCGATTGGAAATATATGCTTATCTACAACGATTTAGAAATTAGCTGGTCTCCGTTTAGAGTGATACCTTGTATATTCAAGTACTGCTATTTCTCTTCAATAGCGTTTTATGGGTATTTAGCCTCACAAAAATGAAGTTTCAATAAAATGTTAATTTTTTCAATAATTATATTCCCCCAAAAATTGCATCAAAAGAGGATAAAAAAATAACGACAGCACTTTGAGATAAACTAGTCAAATTTTTATTTGGATTTCTAAAGGGAAGAAAATGAACAAAAACTATTATAAAAATATGTTAAACCATGTCAAGGGGTGTTAAAAACCATTAATTATTAGATTTCACTTTTAAGTTGATATTTTAAATCACGGCCAATTCACGAAACTTCTAATAGTTAATTGTTTGACAGCCTTAACCACTTTTCATGTTAGTTAAATCATATTATCGCTGCCAAAGGTAGGTCAGTGTTCTTGTTAAAAAGAAAATCACATTCATTTATTACAACGTTTGTCAAGTGAGCACTCCTTCACTGCTTCTGTTCCGAATATTAACTTAGAAAACTCAAGGTCAGAAGATTTCCATCTTGGAATGTTATTTTATTCTGGTTTGGAAGTAAAATCAGGTCTGCTGCTACGAGAGCGACATCGATTGAATTTTTTTTTTCATCTAATTCAATTAAAAATACTGTAGTTGATGATTTTAAATAAAGGAGTCGCTGTTTTTTCGTTTTTCATTTGTATCCACAAAAAGTATCTTTTTAATATAGAAAATGCCTTCTTCTGGTAACTTAATTTTCAAATAAATTGAACGGATTATATTAAATGTTAATTATTTTAATTAGGATTGAATATAATTTGATAAATTAATCATTACTAAGCAGCAGCAGCTGTTCAGAAAAAAATCACCACATCTCATGAAAACAAGAATTAGTGCAATAGTATAATTACCCATTTTTTTTCTGGAAATTGACTGCGAATGGTTTTACTGCTGGTAACTTGGTTTTGTTGCCAACAGCAACGTCGTATGATGTTACAGTTGCAGCGTTGAGTGATCCCTTTGCAACCCCACATAAGAGTTTGAAATAGGAAATTCATATTTTAGTTTGCCGAAGAGAGAAACAGTTTTGATTCACTTTTAGCTGCGTTCTTTAGCGATTATTTTTTAAAAAATGGAACCAATTCAATGAAGAAATTTCGAAAAATTCCATTGAAATTATGTCGGAATTTTATTGTGATCGTCATACCACATAAAAATACTTATTCCCTCAAATTGGGCTATTTAGTTTTGGACTGCTTTTTATGGTAGATCTCTCGCATATCCGAAACGTTTAGCTCATCGTAGCTTTTTAAAGTCTACACAGTCATAACTTTTATATATTTTAATTGACCAGATTTGCAGCTTCTGCGCTGCTGATCCTTCGGTGTTTTACAGACGAGAGGTGTTCAAAGACTAAGCTCTCGGTCTTGAAATTATTTAATTTAAGGCGACTTATTGCTAAAGAACAATAATAATTAATCATAAGGATTTCAAGTTGAGTTTACCTTAGACAAAATATTTAAAACTATTTGCTCCTAATGGATTTCGGACATTAGTTGACAAAATGCATCTGGATTAAATATGACTTATTTTCTTTTGCCATTATATATTTTATATTCAGTATTTATTTTGTGCAAAACTAGTAGTCGCTAGAGGTTAAAATTGGGACAATACTGCATGAACAATTTTCTATTATATTTTAGGTCATCTGGCCAATCTCTAAAATATATTCTACCTAAAAATAAGTTTGCTGAAAGAAATAATGCATCAAGATTTTTCAAGACCAATTTCAATAGAAAAATTATAAGTATATTCAAAATAAAATTCTCATATATTTTTTTTATTAAGAATGCAAAAAAAAAAATAATGCACGAAACAAGCAAGAAAAACTGACTTAAATTATAATTTAGAGCGGTCTTTTCAACTGTTTATGAATAACAAACAGCTCGTCTGCTTTTTTTCGAAAAAAACCGGAACGTCCAGCAAAACAATTTTAACGACATTTTCAGGAAACCAAACCGAGTCAAGCCGAATGCTTCAGATACCACCCATAAATCGCCAAAGAAGCGATACGGCGCCAAATGATAGTCGCTTTCATTTTCCCCTCCCATCTCCGCATGAGACATTTTTATCGCTCTTTATGAAGCAGCTGTAAAACTTTTACGGCCTTGTTTTAAAAGACTTAACTGCGAGAGGAAGGAAACGTCCATACGCTCGTGGAGTGGGGGGTGCAAAAAGCGAGAAAGAAAATTACATTTAATATTATCGTTGCGAAAGAATTTAAGGAATTACTTCGGAGGTAACTTGATTTCTCTGCGGAACAGGCAGGAAGAATGGAGCGTCGCACGCGTCATTACAGTTCAATAATGCTCGCCAAAGAAAGGGGATAATTGGATTGATAGTGGGTATGCAGAAAGAATCTTTTTACAAAATCCCTACACATAGAGTCCTTACAATAGCGCAGTATAATTGATAATCACGAAATAATGATAAAGGAATCATGATATTCAAATAAAGTTCAATTTATCAAATATCAATAACTTATTAATTTAGAAAGAGAGTAGTGGGAAAACAATTTTTATTAATAAGTCAGAAAAAAGTCAGCTATCGCGGTCTCTGGGGGTCTGTCTATTCGTGTATACACGAATAGAAAAAAAAAAAAGGGGTTTTGTTTTTTTTTTTATACACAAATAGACAGACCCCCAGTGAGTTAAGCTGTTGATGGATTTGGCACACAATTTGATGCAGATCTACAATTCAGGTGATAAAACCGTATGCCAAATTTCATCTAATTAGCTCGTCTTGTTTTTCAGCTATCACGGTCAGCTGCAGACGGACGGATAAATAATTCTAGTAAAATTAACTAAATATGTTATAAATTCTTAAAGCATTATAATTTAGATTAGACTTATTCTAATAATGAGAACGAATGCGATTGAACTAAAATGTGAACAAAAATAATATTAAATAAGCTACACAAAGTTTAACAACCTATAAAAAAACCCTAAATTTAGTTACAATACACAAACTACAGTTATGTTACCGAATAAATTTAAAGCACACATGAACAACTATTTCAATCAGTAAAATTTAGATTAGACTTATTTTAATAATGCGAACGAAGGCGATTGAAGTTAAATGTGAACAAAAAATATTATTAAATAAACTACACAAAGTTTAATAACCTATAAAAAACCCTAATCCACACTATTAAAATTCGTCCCATGTATGTATGTATCTCTCTATGTATCTATGACCGGCTATCTTCTCACGAACCACTGAATCCTGAAACGAGCTGAAAGTGTCAAAAGATGGGAAATAATCCAAGGATCCATTTCGACCATTTAAATTCCGAAATTGCAATTAGTTAAAAAGATATTAATTAAAAACGTCAAAATGAATCGTGCTGCCATCTAGTGGCGACTTTAACAACCGAATTTCTTGCATTTTTTTGTTTTTCTTGAATTTTTTGTTCATTTTACGAAACTTGGTTTTAATTTGTATAAAAGGTGTTTATTTTTCTTTTTTAGCAAACTTCCGTGTTTTGATTTATAAACATGGAAAAAAACACTTTCTTGCTTTTTACGTTTTACGGTTTTCATTACTGAATATCAACGGCACGCGACTATTATATCAATCATGTGACGTCATCTATTGAGGAGAAATCACATGAATCGATTTATTTTATTCTTCGGACATTTTTAAAATTTTACGGGAGGAGAAAAAAATGGGCTGTAAACAACATCTAAATTAGGGTCGAAGATATCTCTAATGTGTTTCACAATAGAAAATGAACCAATGGACGAAAACTAAAAAAAAAAAAAAATACTATTTTTAATTTTTGCAAAAATTTAAATTTTGCAGTCCTTTTTTAAAATCAAACATAAAAGTTTCAAAATTTATTTATTTGTGAGTACATTTAAATTTAAAGCCTCAAAATAAAATAGAATTTTAAAGTTATTCGTTTAAAACAGAAAAAAAAAATCAAGGGAAAAATAATTAGAAGCTAGAAATATGAAAGAAATTCAAATAAATTTCAAAATTAATTTATTTGAATGTAAACTTAAACTTAAAAGAATACAAATAAATTTTAAAGTCATTCGTTTTTAAGTAAAATTTAGATTTAAAGAAAAATATTGAGGGAAAATGGTCATGAAGCCTGGGATATCAATGAAACTCAAATAAAAGTAAAAATGACTTTATTTGCAAAGAAAGAAATTTGGAAAGTTACTGGTTTTTAAGTAAAATTCAAATTAAAAAAAAAATCAGGGATACACATATATGAAACAAGAAATATCAATTAAACTTAAATTGAATTCAAAATTTGTTTATTTGCAACTAAATTTAAATTTTAATAAAACAAAATGTAAAATTTGTTTTTAAGCAAAATTCATATTTAAAAATAAAAATTAGTAAATAAAATGGTAATGTACATTAATTTTAGGCCTTTTGAGGGTCAATTGAAGATCCTCTTCCGCGCAGAAGTCCTCTTCTAACATCATACCGAAACTTTGATGATGTACTACAACTTAAGTGTGAATGGTAGAATTTCAGGTTTTACATCAAACAACGCAACTATATTGATCAAATCAAAAACGTAAAAAAAAAAAAGTAATTTCAGTCGAGTCTGCAGAAATCCCCTTTTGAAATCTAATGGTTCACATACGGTGTTCATCCATTTCCATTTATTTAACGGAAGCTGGTATTTCTTTTTTAAGGAGCTTCTGTGTTTGGATTTATTAATATCGGAAAAAAATCGTTTTCTTTCCTTTTTTGTATTAAGGTGTTTAACTTCGTAACGTTTGTTGGGGGAAATAATTGACAATTTTTGTTGTGAAAAACAGAGGCATGCGATATGAAAATATATGGATCCCGAGGCCTCACATGACATCACTTCTCTCCGCCCGGGAATATCCCATTATTCGAGATAGCTCGTGCAACGCCGGGCCAAACAGCTAGTTTTTGTTATAATACACAAACTACAATTATGCTACCGAATGAATTTAAAGCAAACATGAAAAACTACTTCAATCAGCAAAAGCATTGTTCTTATTATTACGAGTGGCAATTCTACGATGCTTTATAAAAATGAAAATTGAAGCGGTCCCAGACAATTTACGTTTATCATGTGAGCATGAATTGCCATCATTCTTCAGAAGCCCAACTTTCTGAAATGAAATATACAGTAAAGCACCGCTTATACGTTTCTCATTTATATAACATTTCTCATTTATACGTCGTTTCATCACAATCCCGATTCATTCGCATTCATTGTAATGACAAAGAACTTCGTTCATACGACACATAGCTTAGGTTATAAGTCATTCTCCCACGTCCTAAACTGCGAAAATTTCCTCTTTCTAGTACGTGAACTGTGATAAAGATATCATGACTCCGAAATTACTCACAATTGATGAATTAATAGAAAACAAATTGTCTTGTGCTAATTTAAGCGATGATGATGAAGTTATTTCAATTTTCTTTAAAGACGCAATGGTCTCTAATGAAAAACTTCGAACTTATTTCTTTTGTTAAAAGAATAGTGAAAAAACATTCAATGAACTTAATTCAATTCATAATACTGTACTAAATACTCAGAGGCAATAATCAGCACGTCAGACGACTGTTAAAGATTTTTTAAAAAATTAATCGCCTACCTGCATGCATATATATCGTATAAGAAATATATAATTCGTAAGAGAGATATGAAATTAAGGTATGATTTTCTCACTTCTGTTATAATTGTTTAATTTTAAAATTTAATTATTGATTTCCATACTATGTAGTATTACTTTTCTAGTACCATCTTAAAAACTAATAAATTTGAATTAATAGCATTAAATTTGTAATAATCAAAGTTTTTGAGTAAAGTTTCGATTATACGTCTTTTTACGTCAGTCCTTTGAAAGGCGTATAAACAGTGCTTTACTATAATTAAGTTTTAATATTTTTAAAAAATAAACGAGATATTTATAAGTCACAAGTAATATAATTTTTTTTTAAAGTCAATTCCTACTTAGGTCAACAAAGAAAAATTTTATTTTAGAAATTTTTTTCTCCCATATAAACTCAAATTAATTAATTAAATTTAATTAATGAATTAATATTTGAAAAAACTGTATTAACATTAAGTGTCATCCACTAAAAGTTTTAAAAAATGTATTTGAACTTGAGTGGATGAATAAAAAGTATTTTATTAATGATTGAAAATTTGAACACGATATATAGGGAGAGTGTGAACTAATAGTAGGAATTGAAAAAAGAAAGGACAAATCACCAAAGGACATTCTTAAAGCCAGGACAAAGACTCAAAAGTCGGGACAGTGGTGCCTCATCCGGCACATCTGTTTCACTCTACCTATGCCGCATGATGAGCCAATCATGACGAATTCAGGCAAACTCGATTTAAATAACTTCGGGGAAAAGTAAGAAATTAAAAAGTAACCTTAATTTTCTAGAGTCAATAAACTGTTTCAGATGTTTCATTATAACTGCTCTTTAAGTTAAACGAAAACTCACTTGAGATAAATAGCACACTACGCTGGTGTCTAAATTTAAACGTATTTTAAAAGGAGGAAGCTAATAAATGACGCGGATCAAGTGGTGAATGTTTAAATCATATGAATTAAAAATGTGTCAGCCGATTAAGAACACAGTGAGGGCGTTTGCTATTATAAGTTTAGCATTTAAAGATGTTAAACGTTTCAGAAATTTTAAAAGATTTCTTTAACGGCATGTTCATGGCCTTGATGGAGTTTTCATGTAATCGTTCTGGAATAATTTGTTTATTGAACAGAAAAATTTCACAAATTTTTTAAAATAAAGAATGTATTCTATAGTTATTAATAGATGAATTAACTAAAATCTTCAAAGCAAATGGAAAAAAAACGATTTTTTTGCTTCAATAAAGCTTATGAAATGGCAGAAACAAGGCCGATTCAAACGAATAACTTATTCTTTTTATTTCTAACTAGCCGCCTTCGGCGACCACTTGTTCGCTGGGAATATGATTTTATATCCATGGTTCTCTTAACAACGTAATTTTAAACTTCAGATTGTGGTAGATATTTAACCCATGTTCTATTAGTGACCTTGGACCTCTTCTGTTCATCGTCTCCTTAAATATTCCTAACAGAATCAAATAACTGATCATGTCATGTAATCTCCAATTTCGTGTTGTCGGCACTATCTTCACTTTCGTATTCCTCTCGTAATATATGCATTTGATTTCAACAATAAAATAACGCAGGATATTTTATGGCCAGCGGCATGTTAGCTGGATTAAAACATGCGGAGAAAAAAATGAAAACATAGTAACCATAACACTTCATTTTCTGTTTCTTAATATAAGCAAAGTAATATATCGGAGAGCTTTGTTTACAGATTTCACAAAAATTTTGATGAAACAAAATATGGAAGCAAAATGTATTAGGATATTATCTCAGATCACAACAATGAAAGAGAAATATGCAATTAAAAATGTGTTTAAACAATCAAAACGGTTTGAGTTGCATTCCAACAATGAAAAGTACTGTTGTAAATTATGCCAAACAATATTTTAAAAAAATTATTAAAATTTGAGAAAACATTGTACGGCAACTTAATTGATATCATTAGAAAGGTAATGTTTTGAACTTTCAGGTGGTGTAAAAATAATGTTTGTGCTAAAATATTTTAGGAAGTTATTAAGGATAAAAGCCAAAATTTCGCTTAATTTTTAATTAATTAAAATTCTAATGAAAATTTAAAAAAATGGCTCCGAGATGAAGATTCCTACACTCCAAAGTTTGTTTGTGCCAAATTTTGTAGCTCTAAGTCTAGTAGTCTGATTTAAAGAGAGCGCGTACACGCAAACACATTCTCCTTTATTATTAGTACAGATGCATAGAAATATACATAGAAAAATTAGCAATCTTCGAAAACTTTGACAACCAGATTATAATTTTTATTACGTATCAGACACCTTTGCGTTTGGGGTAAAAAAACACATTTTATAAAAATTATGTCTGTCTATCCGTGTATATGTGGGCACAAGTATTCCAAAACGCAACGACTTAGTTGTAGGAAATTTACCATGAGGTCCTTCTACCAACATTTTATATCTGCAAGGAATTTTGAAACAAATCCATCAGAAATGAGATGTCCGTTTGCTTGCCCGTGGAAAACGCAACAATGAGATGGATGAAATATAGAACGCGATCTTTGACCACAAATTATAAATCTGGGTCAATTTTTTGACTAAATATGCCATCGGGAAACGATTGTTTTCAGAAATTTATACTCATTCCTTTTCATTTCCTTCTGAAGTTGCACAAGAAAGCGCCATATTTACAATGATGCGTTTAACACATGTACAGCTACTTACGTCCAAGAGAAATATTATATACATATATGTAATGACTTAATTTTTTAACCTTCTTTAATTATTTTTAACGCTACTTCAGTTTTAATCACTTCTACTTCCATCGGAAAAATCGCACTTCCACTTTCACTTCGAGTCACGTGTCTTTCCGGGGAGTCCCCATTTCTGGGTACTTAAGCTTTCTGCGCATCGTTAACTGCCCCTTTTTGTTCTGATTCTAATTGCCGCGATGATCATGGATTGGATGGTTTGGTAGTTTTAATTATCATCTCAGATGCTACAATAATCTGATAACCTTCACGTGAAATAATGTTTCTGCAATAAAGAATAATATAATTTAATCAGTATAGATTCTATAAAAAAAGGACTCTACAATCTCTAAAAATTTGTTGTCATCTCATATATAAAGTAGTAGCGTTTATTTAGACGGGCGTTGCAACTAAGTCTAGTAAAGATACTAAATTAATTTATTTCAGGGCAAGTTATCACATTTATAATTAAAAATGCTCTTTTTAAAACTGTGGGGGAAAAACATGACAATTATTTCGATATCATTTTATTGGCGGAAAAATTGTTTTCTCTTCCACAGATTGGTTTGGATAATATTTTGATCAGTAAAACATCAAAATGACGAAATAAAAAAAGTAAGAAACAGCCAATGGATTTTATTTTGATCAGTAAAACATCAAAATGACGAAATAAAAAAAGTAAGAAACAGCCAATGGAAAGGGCTATTTTAGTTACATTTAATGCCTTAGCACACGGTGCATTTTCCTAGAGCGAGTGAGAGTTGCAGCTCTCTGAAAAAAGTTTTCGACCGCAGAAATGAAGAACAAGAATTGTTTAGCAACGGATTCGGAAACCGTCCGCACTTTTGCGCTTGCGCCGGGCGAAGTTATTTTCATCAAAATATGGGGAAAAGTGAAGAATGGGAGGGTGATGTTTACTTTTTACTTAGAGTGATCTAACAAAGAACTCCGGAAATGCGCTCAAATGACTCATTGCCTGACACCCCTTTGCGGTGTAAAATCGTCCAAAAGTGGTAGTCCGTTGCTGAACAGTACTTTCAGTGTCGTTTAAAAATGCAATGTCAGATGGTAACATGAGGTCATAACATTCAAAGTCACAGAGGACGAAGAGTGTTCGATAACATCCGCTCTAGTAATATTATCCCGTGTTCTAAGGCCTTAGAGTACTTTTCAGAATGCCGATAGAGAACGTTTGAATCCATAGCACGGAAGCATACTCAATTTTTAACCACGTTTTAAATGATGCCTTTGTACAGGTGTACAGATGAAAATCAAGGCGAAAACACCGTCTGTTTTTTCTTTTACGGATCCATGTCTGAAGAAATTCAATGTATTATAAGCGAAGTACTTGAAAGAAGATTTTCAACGAGAAAGAAGAAAAGCTTTTATTACTTTGCATTAACATAAATTCTATCCAATCTTAGGAAGGAAACGAGAGTCACATCCTTTGAACTGCGCTCAGATATAAAACAAAACGACGATACATTTTCTCAGTCAATTATCTAAGGAATCTTAAAATTGCATTTAGGAATGTGTGCTATTTTGGTATTTTAAAACATTATTTCGCTAATTAAACCACCGATTTTGTAACCAGTGTTGGTGGGAAAGGTTATAAAAGCAGGAAAAAAGGTTAAAAATACTTTTCCTTTCTTTTTCTCTTTGTTGAAATCGTTAGTTTTGGAGAACATAACAGAAAAACCTCACCTTTCAAGACGTATCAGATTTTCATCGCGATATGAGTTGCTTTAATCAAAATAACTTTTTGCACAAAGATGACACAAATTACGTCCGTAAAAAATTGCGCAAACAAAAACTATCTGAAAAAGCAGTTGGCAAACAATATAAGATAGTTGCAATAATAATAGTGAAAATTTAACGACGGCGTTCCATGCAGTTTGTTAGCACAGCGGCCATATGTTATCTATCAGCTCAATCCCTGTAACATTTTAGCTTCGACCCGCCTAACGTGTTTCCACTCATGCTGAATGAAGACAGCTGGACAAATGTTTTTACTCGGAGCCATTCAAGGGCTAAATCCAGACGGGGAAGAAATACATCTGAGCCAAAAGCAAACTCTTTCCACTTTCCGAACCTATTTGCTGAGATTTTCCTTTCTCATTTTCTCTCCAACTGCTAAGTTTGCTCTTTTAAGAACGGTGGGTCGACGGATCGTCGAGGAAAAAAGGGAAGAACATAAAAAGGGGAGGGAGGAGATGGAACAAATTTCATTCTGTACTTGAAGGTTATTTAAAAATATCTTGTCGAAAGGAGAAGGTTTATTCCGTTTGTCCGGAGACATAAGTTCCCTCGCCCCTTTCCTCCTTATCATATAATTTCATAAGCTATGAGGATGAAAGAGGGTGGAAAAGAATGAAATGGATGAGTGCTTTCAAACAAGATGTCGCAAGTTTGGGTTAAAAAGCAGTCGAAGTTAGGAGTTCAAAATCACTTTTGAGCCCCTAAACTACTAAACTATTGGAGCTATGGAAAAACTTTCAATACAAAAACTATTCCTTATGATGAGGCGACAATTCGCCTAGTTTGAAGTATCTTTCTAGGGAAGTTATGTGGCAAAAAATTAAAAAGTAGCTGTGTGATATCAAAGCAAAGTATTTCGAATTCTGGCTATATCCGGACTGCACAGTTGTAGAATAAAAATATTTCGGTGACTAACAATTTACTTAAAGAGAACAAAAGAGGCAGTCGATTTAAAATTAAAAGAGATAGAAATTGACTTTTCAAAAGTAGAGGAATCAAACGATCCAAACTTGAATTACCAATATCAATAGTCAACAAAAAAATCTAGCATATATATATATATATATATACATACAGGATGTCCATTCTAATCGTGGAGCAAAAAATAATTTCTAGACTCTTAGAAATAGGCGTATACTTCCAACTGGAAAAACATTTTAAATGAAGTAAAAAATGATTTTTTATGTCATTTGAGACAATGAA
>BGPR01029543.1:0-19221 GCA_013235015.1 Araneus ventricosus | reverse complement strand
TTGACTTTTTGTCGCGGAACTCAAAAGGTAAAATGTCAGAACCACATGACATTTCTTTTCCTGTGTCCACTATACAAGGAATTGCAAAATAAATTATGCATAAAATTTTTCGTTCCATTTTAATATTCATTCAATTTTTTTAAACATCGGTGAAATGATATCACATTATTTTACGGTTTTAAACAGTACCGAAACAGCGAAAAAAATGTCACTTACAATAGACACCCTGGATTCTTCCTCTGTGTAGAAAAATCTCTCCAGGGTGAACACTCCCAGCCCTGGGCCCCAAGGCAGGAACTCTCCATATCTTTCTTGTTCCAGGGCTGGGATAACGAAGACCTGGAAAGGGCTTGCTTTCTAAAAAGATGAGAATATTTCCCTTTCATTCATAATTTTCATTAAAGCAGCAATAAACACAGCTATTTAAATATATAATTATTTAAGAATATTTTAATTTACACTCAGAAGATAAATTTTCTAACCTGGTTCTCGATTTCAATTCGAAAAGCTTCTAAAATCATTTGCAGAACAATTAAAAGTAATTTGGTAACAGGCATTATAACTCGAATAAAGGATCTCAGCACTGACTTTTTCATTAATTTAAGGAAAAATAAAATCATGTTCAGTTTCAGCATACAATAAAAAACATCCTGCACTTCGAAACAAATTTTTAACACATTTTTCAGAAATACTGGTAGAGCATTTCAGCTTCCTCTTGAATTTACCATACTTGGGTTCCACTATACATAATTTTCAGAACATAACCTATAATATATTTATATATAAACAAGTCTAATAGTACAAGAAAAATTTTAAGCAATTTGATTCTATTTAAGATATTATTCAGAATATCTTATGATCTAAGGCAATTATGGGTTTTAATACTAGTGTGCTCCAGTATGCATACACCTTCGTTAAAGACACATCTCAATTTTTATACCATTTCGTTTTTAATTTACGTCAAATGCACTAAAGCATTTTTATAAAAACCTGCTTTTATTTTACAAGTCATTGCATTTACATTAATTTAGCCATCACATTCTGAATACATTATAAACATCATGACACAATATTACAATATTTTGCAGTTTTAAACATTACTAAAATTAAACAAAAAACTAAAAGACAGTTTGAAAAAAGGTAGTTCAAAAAAAGCTACTTAAAAGAAATACCCAGGAATTATCCTCTGTGCAGGAAAATCTCTCCAAGGTGAACACTCCCAGCCCAGGGCCAAAGTGCAGGAACTCTCCATATATTTCTTGAACCAGGGCTGGGATAATGAAGTCCTGGAACGGACTCGCTTTCTATAAAAGGAGATGATACTAATGTCCCTTTCATTCAATAATTTTCATTAAAAGCAACAGTAAACACAACTATGGAGACAAAATACAGTATCCTTAAAACATATTAACATTTTCCACTACCTCACCATTCCCAACTAAAATTTGACTTCATATAAATTTCCAAATGAAATGTGTTGAACCACTCAACACCAACCCATGTCCACAATTTTTTAAAGCAATCCTTTAAGTATAGATTTTTCAGAAATATAGAGCTTGATATTCCAATATTCAAGCTCTATTTCAACCTATTGATCTTTCGTAAATTGTCGGAATAAAAAAAAGGCTACAATATGTGGAAGTAATGACATGATTTGCAAGAATAATCGATTAACTATCAGAACAATTCTATATTAAGTATGTTTTTGCATTTAAACATGAATACTAATTCAAAAAGTGTATACATAAATAATATGAATAAAAGTACCAGTTATTTTTACAGATTTTGTATATATTTAGCATGTACTGAGTTATTTTATGATAGGAAAATTGAAATACTGCCATCATTTCAAAAAAATATAATTTTTTAATCTTAAGGTTCCTTTAAATTTATACAAATAATTTTTTTTCACCAAAAATTATGATCATTACAGATTTTTTAACGAATTGATAAACTAAAGAAATTTTAAACCAATGCTATCAATATTATTTTTCAATAATTTTTTTAGAAACAATTTTGTTTCCAGTTTATTTGCACTTTTCTGATATGTAGTAGAAACACGCAAAAATATTGATACAAGTTCCAGGGTTTTTTTGGGGGGTGGGAAGGGGTAACCTGATTCAAATTACCATGCTAAACATCTTCTTTTACCAAACATTCATGAATATTGGACAAAAAAAAAACTGCTTAATGACTTTTTTTCTTAATAAGCTTTTTTTCTCTGCATACTACAAAAGAAATAAAATCTTGAGTAATATACATTAGACTCAGAGCCACATAGAATTCCAGTGAATTTCTTTCCTTTGACTTCAGATGTATCAATGTATTGTTATATTTTATGATTCGTTATTGTAACATTCAGGTCCAATTTGTCTCTATTGTTCCACAGAATATTGACAGAAAAGGTGTCAAAAAAAAAAATGTCACATATAAAAGGAGGGTGTGTTGATCAAATTTAAGATTCTATAACAGAACAGCGGTTACACGGCCTCTAACGCTCAGGAATGTGGGCGTGGCTACGACCCACAGGACCAGACCAGCGGAGAGGAACCAGAGCGCACGGGGAACAGGAGAGGGGGAGTGCCAAAGCGAATTTCCCTTATCTTTGAAAGAGAAAATATTTTGAAGTCTCTCTACCTTTTGCGTACTTTTCTGTTAGCGAGTCATTGCAGCTTTATGTTACATTATCAAGATGCCAAAATCCCATCCATGTTAAAGTTCAAATGAAAAAATCCACATAACAAGGAGTGTTGTTGAACGACAACAGATATTTCACAAAGAATGGTGTTTATAATGAAGTTTTTTAGTTGATACATTTATTGTTTACTTTTAATGTTCATATATATTTACATCTAAAATTTACTACAAATTGTAATTTTTTCATTTTTTCTTAAGATTTGCATTTATCAATTCAGCATTTTTCAAAATTTTGTATTTTGGTAATGCATTTTTTTTCTATTAGTGGATTTTGCTTTGTTTTTACTCGGACAAAACATAAGTATTTGTTAAAAATCAAATTATTAACAAAATGAAAGTTAGTGTCAATTGATTCATCAGTTCTGCGTTTCATGCTTTTTTAAATTTCTTAAGCACTCTGCCAACGTTCATGAGATTTTCTACTACAACTTTCATTACTGAATTTGTGACAATTAGATCCGAGACATTGTTAGCAAGCTAAAAGCCCATCTCAGACAGGCACAAATCTTCTAGTTTTCTATAGTTCTTCTCTCCAGACAGAAAGGACCAGAAGTCCAATATATTACAATGCTTGCATATTCATTTATTATAAAATGTGATACAACTAATCAAGCATCTTTCAAATGAATTCTGAAATATTTAGTTATTAAGATATTAAAAAATAATTTATCGAGAATTACTATACATTTCAGATGCTCTTACCTCATGAAACAGGTTTTGTCTTCCAAAAGAGCAGAAAGTTGGAAAGAGACGAGACAACATTATGGGTTGTCTCATAATGCGATAATTTATATCTGAAAAGTAAATTATTAATATATCAATACTACTGCATAGTTGATAATGTATTTTATGCAGAATTTGGATAAAATAACTTCTCTATAAATTATTCACATACTGTGAAACTTTAAAACATACATCTTATCTATTATTAAATCTAGAGAATCTATAAAATTTTATAAAAAAAATATATGACAAAATGGAATTTAAAATTTTTGAAGAAACATAGCTGAATTGAAACTGCAGCCAGTATAAGTTTAATTAAATGACTAAGAACATATTCTCATTTCCTTTATTTTTATTATATTGCAATGAATGTTCCTAAGCATATGTAAAATGCATAAAAAGGGCAAGGGTCGAATACAATTTTTTTTAAAAGAGACATTTTTAGTATTATATTTACTAAGATAATACTTTTGGAGCTGCAGTTCAACAGCTTGAATTGTGATAAACACTTTAAAATTTCAGCAAACTAAAATACAAACTTTTAAGCCTCACGTGTATGTTTTTCATTGATAAAATGAGTTTATTTCTGCTTTGCTGAAATGTGTTGTAACAAAATATACTGTGTATCAATTATTTATTATCAATCGATGTTAGAAATGTCATAATTATGAAATATAACTCTTAAAATAAAATATTTGATTTCAAACATTCTTACATGCAATTTATAATTTTTTTTTTTCATTAAACAGAACATTATGAATGCCAATACTTAATTATTTTCACCTTTTATGAGTAATAAAATATATACTTCATAAAAATGAGAGCAATATAAGGCTTATGATGCAGGGGTGGCGCCAGAGGGGGAACCGGGAGGGCCCTGGCCCCCCTGTCGGGGAAAAATTTTGTATCCCGTCGGGGAAAATTTTTGTACGGGGTATTCAACTGTAGTTGATAAATAATAATCTGGCGAAAATTTGAGACCAATTTCATTACATTTGTCCCCCCGTCAGGGAGATCGTGCCCCCCTGTCGGGGAAACTCTAGCGCCATTCCTGTTATGATGATACTTTTTGTCATTGAATTTCATTTTTGTTCGGTTATGAAACCAATAAGTGCTAGTGAGAGTTTTTCTTTTCTTTTTCAATTCATGATTTGGCGATCAATTAATTAATGTCATCAAAAGAAAGAATTTACAAGGTAAAAAAGGATAGGAAGGTGTACCAACTATTTAAATGAAATATTGTTAAAATATTTTCTTTTTATTGAATTTAATATTTTATTTTGTTAAACATCTATTATTTACTGACTTAAAAAGACCCAGATACAGCTCCAGAGTCACAAGTTAATGACTCCGATGAAGTGTATCACAGAACTAAAACAAGTAAAAATAATATACAGGAGACTCCTAACTATCCAGCACAGTGGCGAATCCAGGATTCGGGTATGGGGGGGGGGGGGCGGAGGTCATAAAAATTTTGTATTGTAGTGACGAATGTCAAACCTAATGGCTTATATAAACCAAAACACTTTAATTTTACAGGCTTTCCTCTCCTGACAATAAGAATCATAAAGAACACTACAGTAATTTCAATAATTTAATAAAAAATACAATGAAATATCTGGCCAAAAAATGTTTTCGACCGTGCCAACGCTACAAGTGAAAGTGGAATGACTAGAAAAGTAGGAAAATTTCCGAACCTGTCAAGTCAGAAAGCAATGTTGTTACGATTTTATTACTATTTTTTAAAATGAAAATTAGGATTAAACAATTGTAGTGACTTTAAATTAAATCAAGAATTTTGGTTTAGCTCTGGGGGGGGAGGGCTTCAGCCTGATAGCCCCTCCCATGGATTCGCCACTGATCCAGCCTAATGTGGTTGAAATTCAGTCCAGATAATAAAAAGCCTAATAGGCCAGAGTCCTACAAACGCTCCCCTTCTACCCTAACAAAACCATGAAAACTAAATTTTTTTTATGCCAAAGCTTGCTGTTATAGATATTTTCCTATCTCTTGGTACAAGCCAGTACATTATAAATGAGCCTTATGTACTGCAATGTATGTTTTAAAACTTTTGTACTGAAAATGGAGTCCAAAAAAGAAAATTGTGTACACATTTTAAGATAAATTTATAATTTCTACATATAATCATTTTTACTGTATAGCATGAATGTATATACTTTTAAAATAAGCATAACAACATAAAATATAGGGTTAATTCTTTCAAAAAGTATTTAAACTTATTTTCCACTTCATAGAAAAAGGATTACAATGATGTCGAAAGGTAGGCGAAAGATAAAAAAGTCCGACAAGTTTTACGTTTTGAATAAGTCCATTACCTAGAAAAAAGTGCATTATTCCTTATTTATTACAGAGAATTATTTTTTTATGAGGCCAGATATTTGAGAGTCAAGAGTATGTTAATTTTCCACTAAACTTATATCTGTTAGATTAATGTTTAATTTGAAACCAAACATAAGGTGATGAAAAAGAATATTACAAATCAAATCATGAGGACATATAAACAGCAACCACACTCTCCAAGCTTTGACACCACAATAACATAATATCAATTTACAAGAGGCCAAAAAACAAATAAAAACCAAGACTGGTTTAAGGCAAAATTACAAGGTACTTCCACATACAAATATTAGCAAGTTGCCATTGCCACAGTTAAAATGCCTAGTAGCACAACCCTATGGGAAATTGATGATATACCTAAGGATAGCACAACATGGATATCGTGTATTCAGCATAGAAGAAAAATATTATTCATTCATTCTTATGGCATACAGAGTGATTTTCTAGGGACTTAACAGATCAACTATTGAAGTCCTATTCTGAAATTAAACTATTGCAGAATTTTCTTGGTTCAAACATTCATCATAGAAATTCACTAAACTAAAATGCCTTCCAAACTTTTCAAGCCCTGCATGCATTATAATATTTTTGGTATGAGATATCTTACTGAAAAAAAAAAGACGAACATTTCGGTCATAAAGCAATTTATATGACAAAAATAAATTATATAATAAAAATTTCATAACTTTCTTAAATATATTTACAAGTTTTAGTGCATAATAACATGAATTCTTCTACCAAAGGAAATGGAAGTAATTCACAATGAACAAATAACTTTACTTTTTTTACTGAATAAAAGAAAATCTTTTGAAACAAATATTAATAAAATAATCCCATATATTCACGAAACCGAAATTCTACATTAAAATTTCATACAGATAAAAATAAAGGGATTTACCTCGACAATAAATATCGTTTAGACTCTACAGGACAATATTTAAATTTAAAAAGAAATCTAATAACAAGTTTAAACAAACATACAAAATATAGCAAGTAAAATTGAGAAGGTAAAGTAACTTCTCTGCGGTACACACAGAAACGGAAACTTTTGTGTTGCCATTAGCAGAGGGAAAGTAACAGAGAATTTTTCGTTTCCAACGGATACGGATCCTTTCGACCAGGTTTCACGATCGTTGAATTCTTTTTAGGTGTTATAAATATATCGTAGAAAAAGATATTTCCAAGATAGTATGATAGAAAAAAAAATTCAATCATCTCCGCATAAAAAAAAAGTTACCCAATGAAAAGTACGTTTTTTTTTTTTTTTACCTGGATCTAACAGCTCGGACTCGTTGATTCATTCAAGCTCGCCTTCCCTGCAGCTATGTTAAAAATGTATATGGCGTATTTTTTTGCACTACATACTTAATGCAAATTAAAAAAAGAAAACATAAGGAAAAGGTGAATTGAAAAAAATATGTTATTTCAAATACTCCGGAAATTCAGATCTCATTAAATTTCTAACTTTTATTGAAAATCTTTGAAATTACACAGATAGCAGTAAGTTTGCACTTAAGTTTGATTTTGACTTCTCATGGCAAAATTTGACGCGTCAACTGAACCGAACTTGTAGCAAGTTCGATGTGACACAGCCCATCCTCCTTTCGCAAATCAAACTTGCTGCCCAATTTTGCAAAACAAGCTCCTACAAGATAGCACAATAAAGAGATATTATCTTTGTCTCTGTTTTAAAAAACATCCGATTTTTTAATAGCATTTCCTAGACCGTGCTTTTTTATTAATTCAAGCAAATTAATGATAATTTATGTGAGAAAAAAAACTTTTATATAAAAAAATTTTTGAAACATTTTCCATCTTTTTTACTAAATATATTACTCACACTTTAAAGAAACTATATCGCTTTTTTCTTAATGTTGAAATTTTTAACGTTTATAAACATAAATCTAAAACAGTTAGTGTTTGTTGAGACAATAATAATAGACATTTTGACCCATTTAAAGTAATTACTTTTGAACTCTAATTTCATAATTTATGCTATAGCAAAACGTGTTGATTGCAAAATCGCTCTCTTCTTTGACTTCAAATCATATTCTCAACTCAAAAAAATTAATGAAATCCAGAAAATAGTTAAAATAAATCGTATACAGATCGAGATCGAACGATGTATTAGCGAAATCTATCCTTCTCCTCTCAGGTTCAACTGCCTCAATGGTTAGCGTCTCCGTTGAACCGGGAGGTCCGAGTTCTATCCCGGGTTGTGTTCGCATTACTCTGTTTTTGCTATAAATTACAATAGTTTGCGAGAAGCTTGCTGCAAGTTCGTTTCATGGTGACTTGGAACTTTCGTTAACTTCTGCAAGCTTACACTAAGCTTTATTACTTGATATCATGAACAAATTTGTGGCAAACTTGCACTCTTGTATGACAAATTTGAACAAGCTGCTGCAAACTAAGAGTAGCTATCTGGGTATAGACAAACCTAAAATCTTTATTCCGTTATTTTGTTATTAAAGTGGGCGAATCAGGCTCCCCGAGCTAGACAGAAGGTTCTTTATTTTTATTTAAAATCATTACAGGTATTTTTTCTTAATCTCCCTTTAAACGAGAAGAAGAGGAAAACATTTCTTCCTGGTTTTGACGAGAACCAGTTTTCCCAATGTTGACTCATTCCACTCGTGTTGCAGCGTTGCACGGTCAAAACATGTTTTTTCTAGTTATTTCATTGTGTTTTTGTTAAATTATCGAAGTATTGATAGTGTTCTTTATGATTCTTATTGTCAATAAGTAAAGTCTGTAAAGGTTAAAGTTTTTTGTTTCATAAACCATAAGATTTGGCTTCACGACGATACAAAACTTTTAATGTCTCTTCACACAAAATCCTGTATTTGCCACTGAATTAAAATAATTTGTACAAAAACACGGACAATTTTAAAACGCCATACAGTAGGGATGAGGAATATTTAACGAACTGTTATTTTCTAAATAAAAAATCACAAAATGCAGTGATGAATATATACTACTGTCAAAGAGTTTGATTCAGTCATTTATATTAAATGTACGCAAAGTGTTTTTAAATTTTAATTTCATTTTTTTTAATACCAGGTTTTGCTAGCTGTTTACCCTTATCGCAGACTAGGCGTTACAAACTTGGCGACCAATTACTGCAGTGTTTTATGCAGTTTTAGTTCTATTTACTGTCAACAGTTGCGCCATCAAAAGCTACTCTAAAGCTCTCACTATTATGAACTACCTTCCCCAAACCGGGGGCATCGCCACAGGGTTGGTGCCAGGAAGTGGGCGTGGGATGTTTGCCCCCATCGAAAGAAAATTTTGATTCCGTCAGGGAAAAATTTTTTTGTACGAGGTATTCAAATGTGTGATAAATAATAATATGGAAAATTTGGACAATTTCAATACACTTTTCCCCATTGCCCCTTGTCAGAGCCCTGTCAGATCATCAGTCGCCCCGTCCGGGCAAACTCTAGCGCCATTCCTGATCGATACACCCCCTCACGGGGAAGCAGGTCTTCACCGTGACCTTTGAAATAACCAGGTCACGCTTCACCTGCGCAGATCACCCTACACCGTGAATCCAGGAGTTTAGGAGTCACCTCCGACAGAAAGAAAAGCCTTCAACGGCAACCATAGGAGAAACTATATGCTGATGTGACCACCAACTTCGGCTGTTGAATTCTTGGTGGGTTACTAGCTGTTACCCATTATCGGACGTTCGGCGTTACAAAACTTGGCACATACTGCAGTTTCTTATGCTGGTGGGAAAAAAAAATTTATTTGGCGATATCCGTCCTTTGTTCTGGAAGTTGTCCAGGTGTGGAAGTGTCGTATAACTATTTTAGAATTATTTCTTTAAAACTAGATTAATTTAAAGAAAAAAAAGTTTTCAAATGTTTGAGTTACAAGAATGACACCAGCGGTTCCAAATTTTATGTATTCAGCCTTTCGGATAAGGATCGTTTAGCGGAACAGAAGATAGGTAAGATATAATATGGTTATTCATACCTTACTTTTAGTTAATCGATCGTAAAGCATTTCAATTAACTCTTTTCTAAGCCTCCAATGATTGTATTTCTTTATGCCGACTGGCATGCTAACATCAATCTTCACATCAGGATTTAATGTTTCTGTTTATTTCGTATGATTTGTTATCTTTAAAGACAAAAGGTAAGAACCAAACGGGAGGATGTGCATTTAAACTTTGGATATAGAATTAAAATCTGTTTTTTGAACATTATCTGTATCATATATCCTTAAGCCATATTTTTATTTTTATCACTGTGTGTTTTAGGACTTATTCTAAAATTAATATTTTAAATCTTTTATTTTTAATCATTTTCCATTACATGTTTTGTATTCTTGGCACCAATTTGCCCACTATTTGTAACAACTAAAATTGCTCATTTAAAGCATTTTTCAATTAGAAAATATCAAAGTGGCTTATTTTATGCTAAATTTTTTTTGAAAACAGGCTGATAATAATGTCATTTTTATGTAAATTACTTATTATTGATTGTTATACATAATATAATTAACTAAAGTTAATTACATATTGATGTTTTTTTTACCATAAATTGAGCCACAAACATGCAACATATAAAATTTTTTGGTGCTGTGAATATGCAGAAGGAGAGAATTATGATGAAGTAAATTGGCTATTTGAGGATGAAGATATCTGGGGTTTCTGAATGCCTATTTTCATAAAATCATATTTTTAAACCTGCTTTGAAAACTTGAAAGGAAAAAAAATCCTGGATCAAATGAAGATGAGTCTGTTTATATGTGTTGCATTTCTGTATTTTTGCAACACATTTTGTAACTATTTTTCTTGAAGTGCTTTGAACAGTTAAAATGCCTGTGTATCTTGAATTATAATTTTTTCATACTGTTGTTTAAGATTGTTTTTATAGTATTATTCTCTACATTATTTCTTTAATGTTTTTTTTATTATTTTTTTAAATATCTGTTAGTTTTCAAATTATATTGGATTGTTCTCCTTGAGAAAACTCAAATGTGATTTTTCCCTGATTTAAAAACTAAGAAATTTGAGATTCCCGAGCCAAGATTATTGCTTCATCTGGAAATTTAACAAATCAATTCTAGTTTTAGTACTTTTCTTTTTTTACAGCAAAATTTCACTTATGCATTCAAAATATTTTGATTTTTATCATATCAGTGTATAAACTTGCTATTCTAGAAAAAATAGAAGGGATTATAAGTTTTTCTCAACACTGAGTAACTATAAAAAATGTAACCACTAGTATTATAAAAAAAATGTAAATATATATTTTAAATTTTCAGTTTGTAATCTTTTCTACCATTTGATCCAGACTTGTAGTTTCAGGAATATATGGAACATTGAAGTTAAAACTAGTTACAAATATTATTATTTTGATAAAGCTATATATTTTTTAGTTAGTTGAATAATCCATTTTAATGTGTATAATTTTTAAATTAGTTCAATAACTATTTTTTGCCGAATTAATATTGTTTTTATTTATCTGAAATGAATACAACAAACATTCATACAAATTGAGTTTTAATGAAAAGGTGGTTTGAAAGTGTGCTTTATTATGAAATAAAATATGCTGTTTTTTGTATTGAACTATGTTTTTTTATGTTTATTTCAAACATTACACATATGTCACACATTTTTATCTATACATGTAACATACACTCAGAATTGCATTAAATAAATCGACTAGACTCAATAGCAGATTTTGTTTCGACATTAAAGGGATTGCAGCAATCTTGCTCTGCAAATCTGAAACCTTACAGAAATTTGACATGAATGAGTGCAAGCTTGAAACAAGTTTGCATCTTATCTTAACCAGCTTCAATCACCACGCGTCAAATTTCACAACTGTTGTCCGTCAAACTCATTGCAAAACAGAAGAACAGCAACCTCGGATTAGATCTCGCGGAATACTAGCTTCCTAACCTGACGCTCTAACTACTCGGCCGTATAAACTCTGAGGAGGAGCGATAGAATTTTGCTAATACATCTTCGATTCGATTCGATTATACGATTTATTTTTAAACTGTTTTCTTGATTTCATTAATTTTTTAAATTTTGGAGTTGAGAATACGATTTGAAGTCAAAGAGAGCGATTTTCGCTAATAACTTGTTTTGCTAGTAGAGATAAATTATGAAATTAGAGTTCAAAAGTAATTACTTTAAAATGGGACAAAATGTATAGTTATTATTATTCAAAGCAAACATCGACTGTTTTTTAGGTTTAATTTTGTTTATAAACCGTTAGAATTTCAACATTAAGAAAAAAAGGCAGAAAGAAGCTTACTAAAATGAGTTCTAGTAAAGATGGAAAATGTTTCAAAAATTTTTTTAAAAGTTAGTTTTTCACAAATTATCATTGTTTATTGAATTAATGAAAAAGAAGGACGTCTAGGAGATGTTATTAAAAATCGGATGTTTTTTAAAAGAGAGAAATCTTTCTCTGTTTAGTGTCTCTTAGTGTGCTATTATCTTTGCAGCAAACTGTTTGAAATCATGCTGTGAACTTGTCGACACCTTCACAGCAAACTTATGGACCTTATGCATTTGACGTCATCCTCCGACACGGCATTCTGCCGGAGGCAACCATTGAGTCAGTCTTAAACAGCTGACTCAGAACTGCTTTTATTTCTGGGTCGCTTATAGGCCGATCGTTTTGTTTATTCCTCCACAGATGTTTTCTGTACTCTCGAACCCAAACGGTGCATAAGGTCCATTGTAAGGAGGGGTGGAGCTAGTTGTCTATTTTCGCCGTGGTAATCTTGTTTTGCATGCGAGGGTGGCGATTCTGCCTGGTTAATTTGCAGCAGTTTCGCTACCACATAGACGCGTCAAATTTGCCATGACAAGATAACATCAAGTAAAAATCAAACTTGCTGCCAATGTAAGTTTTATCTGGGAAGTAACATGAGAATATTCTCTCCTAAGAAGTTTTTCATAAGATCTGTTTTAAGCTGTTAATGTTTTGAACTTATTTTACCATCTTAGTTTGAATTTTAAATGTTGAAAAATGTAACAAGTAATGAGCAAGGAAATTTTCAAACTTTGACAAGTAATATTCCTTTATAAAGACTTCTCCAGTTTATCTTTTAAGACTCTTGATATTGGAATTATAGGTTTTCACGTTTTTAGTTCAAACATGCAGTGAGTTATTATGGGTAGTTTGTTAAAGTAGTTTTCGATAGCTATACTTTTCCTATCATTCTTATTTGTAGGACAAACATGAAGTGCAGGCTATAGAATTATGCATTATACGAGTGAACTATCGACAGATTACAAAAAAATATGCTTAGTTTCATATATTTGAAGAATTGTTTTATCAGCAATATGCATCCTAACTGAAATTAATGATATGTATAGAGTGTATGATTTGAGGTGAATGATTAGCAGCCGCAAGAAATGTGTTTGCATAATAAAGTATTCAGTATGTATTGTTTATGCAGGCTGAAGAGATAAAAAAAAGGCAAGTGCTTATATTTTTATAAAATGTTAAATATGTATAGAGTGTGTGTGGTGAGGTAAATTGATAAGCAGCTGTAAGAAAAACGTTTGCATGGATAAAGTATTCAAGCATTTACACAATATTTTGAGAATATAATATTTGTACAGATAATTGACCTTAAAAAGATAAGCCAAATATTTTATTTACTAATGATTTTGATATCTTTTAAAGAAGTATACAATAAAAAATTGCATTAATGTAAAAGAATATTCTATTTCAATCACATTATAAAAACTTTATAAGCCTTTATTTTTATTCATTCAGCAAAAGGTGACAACTTTTAATAACATTTATTGCTAGTTGTTCAGCTAAAAAAATGTGAGAAAATACTCTATAAATATCAATGTATATGCTTTCATTCTGATTTTCGCATTAAAGGTATACAATTCCTTTATTTGAGAGAATAAGATGATAAAAAGGAATATACATCTGGTTTTTTCTCAAAAGACTAACGACTTTGTTTATTCTTTCCTGAAAGAGTAGCGATAGTCGTTTGATTATCAAAATAAATATGTTTCGAGCAGGAAAGGTTAGACATAGCTGAGCTGACTCCGGTCATATAGATTCAGCGAGTCATGTATTGGCCTAAGTGGCGTGACATCATACCTCTCGTTGTGAGGCTTTCGTATCTATCGGAGGTGACGATCTGGGTCAGGGACGGCTGAGGTCATACAAATTTTGTATCTCCTTGACGAATGTCAAACCTTATGGCTTATGTAAACCAAAACACTTTAACTTTACAGACTTTGCTCGCCTGACAATAAGAATCATAATAAACAATACAATACTTTCGATAATTTAATAAAAAATACAATGAAATAACTAGCCAAAAAATGTCTCCGACAGCATCAACACTACAAGTACAAGTGGAATGACTAGAAAAGTAGGAAAATTTTCGAACCTGTCAAGCCAGAAAGCAATATTGTCACGTTTCTATTATTTTTTAAAAAGAGAAATTAAGAACAAACAGTTGTAGTGATTTTAAATAAAATCAAGAATTCTGACTTAGCTCTGGGGGGGGGGCTTCAGCCCGATATCCCCCCGGATTCGCCACTGTCCTACACCACCTCGTCTCGTATTATATCACATTTCGTACGTTCCCCCACATCGCGGTTTAAGAAGTCTTCCTGTTAATCACCCCTCTTATTGTGATACGCGTTCTTCGAATGATAACAGCGGTTTTGTAATTCGAAGTTTCGTAGGAAAATCAAAGGAGCAAGTATTCGTTTTTCTCTTTGATTGACAGAATCGCTGTAATTCTTCGAAAAAGAATAATCGTGGTAAAAGCTCCCCTTCTGCAATCGCGCCGGAAACTGCAACTGTGACGTCGAAGGATGACTTATGTGATTGATTACTATTGATTGTGACCCGTGAACACACGTTCCTACAACTCCTTCTACAAACATCCAAAAGAATTTTTGCTGCTGGCATCTGTTGACAGTATGACGAACTAAGCATAAAAACTTAATAGAAAGTATATTAAAAAGAAATAAAAAAAAATTATTTAAATTTTTTTAGAACATTTTACTTATACTTAATAAGACTTTTAAAAAATTAAAAGTGTGATTGAAATAGTGTTATTTGGAATAGATATTTAAAAATAGCAATAGCAAAAATATTTATTACTCAAAAAATCGTGGATTATTTATCTTTACTATACAACGGGTAATTTTATAGAGAAAAAAAATAAGTAAGTATCTATATATAAATGAAATCAGTAGTTTGAAGAACGGAAGGTATCCAAACATAGTGTTTTGAGGAAAATATATGCAGGGAAACCTGTGCATAATGATACTGTATATAACGATAAACATGCCTATAAAGTTTTATAGGCAGGTTTATCGTTATAGACAGATATTTTCTTTGTTCCCGGCGGAATTTCTATTTTCTCAATGTATTTTGAACCTGCCTACAGCGATAATCACTTTTTAGATGCACATGTCTATAACAATAATTTTACCTCTTTAGAAAACTGATACAGTATATCCCAGTTTTTTTTCCTTAGGAAAAGGAAACTTTTGTGTGGGAAAATTCTTTTATTCCACATTCTGGACACCATGGGCCAGAATGTCGGATAACAGAACAGCACCCCATTCTCCTGAATCTTGAATCAGAATGACTGATTCCTTAAGAATGTGAGACAACAAGGGAATTGGAATGCGTACAGTTGTTTGCTGCCTATCTCCTGTCCGCTGGTGTAATCGCAAAATAAGCAATGCCGGGTCGCTGTAAAAGTAGTACCAGAACGCTCTAACCTGGATGGTAAAAATCGCGCAGTTTTAAGGACGTTTTCGTAACTTTTTGATATTTATTTCTCATAAAAAAAGGCAATGCTGGAACGGCGTTCCGGCTCCACTACACCCCTGCTGCTACTAGGCACTGTCAAACCTATTAATTCTCACTGACTACTTGTCCCTTGAAGTTCGTTTTTTTATATGTTAAAGCCTTTGAATTTACAATAGCATAGCATTGGTATTTTGAAGACATTACATAAAATATTGACATTCTTATGAAATTAAGTTATGCTTACATCTCCCTTTTATGCGTACTGTTATTGTTAGCAGTGGCGAATCCAGGGGAGGGGCTATCGGGCTGCAGCCCCCCCCCCCTCAGAGCTAAACCAAAATTCTTGATTTAATTTAAAATCACTACAACTGTTTGATCTTAATTTTCATTTTAAAAAATAGTAATAAAATCGTGACAACCTTGCTTTCTGACTTGACAGGCACGAAAATTTTCCTACTTTTCTAGTCATTCCACTTGTACTTGTAGCGTTGGCGCGGTCGAAAACATTTTTCGGCCAGCTATTTCATTGTATTTTTTATTAAATTATCGAAAGTATTGTAGTGTTCTTTATGATTATTATTGTCAGGAGAGGAAAGCCTGTAAAATTAAAGTGTTTTGGTTTATATAAGCCATGAGGTTTGACATTCGTCACTACGATACAAAATTTTTACGACCTCACCCCCCCCCCGACCCGAATCCTGGATTCGCCACTGATTGTTAGTAAACATGTTAATTAAAATTTTCATTTTGAAGAAAACACTCAAGCAAAGTTTTTAAAGAATTTTAAGTTTACAAAATACTATTACATATGAGCGAGCATTTGTATTATTAATCAATAAGCGAAATAAAAACAATTGGTATGTTAATACAAACAAGCGTAGATAAATATTGGCTGCTCAAGCTGTTTACAACGATAACCTGCCTTTAGCAATATTTTTTCTATGTCCCTACCATATCGTTATATACGTTTTTTTTGTATAAAAAATTCCTATTTTTCTTATTTATTAACCAAACTTTTATGATAGATTCTTTACCTTAACCCGCTATTCCAGTAACTTAGACCCCCTGTACTTTTAAAAATCCAGATCATCCCCAGTCACCCGGAAAGTTCTGCGGTTTCTCAAACGTAGCTCATTTTCGTTTAGTTAAATTGTTACTGTTGATAAGGAGTGACCTTGAATGAAGCAGATATGTCAATTCGGTCTGTTTTTGCTTTCTCTGCCTAATTCTAGCTTGTGTTATGCATAATTTTTGCTTCAGTGCAATGCTAAGAATAGAAAACCAAAAACTCGATTTTCGTCATATTATGCTCTATTATTTTTAGAAAGGAAAAATCCTAGGCGGACTGCTCGTAAAATTTGTCTGATGACACAGTTCGAAGGTAGTTTAAGAAGTTTAAGCGCGAATATTTCAAAATCAAAGATGATGCCCGTGTTGGCGATCATCCTCTGTAAACAAGGACCTATTAAAAGATGCTATCTCTGAAAATCCACATTACATAGGTTTTGAACTATCACACGAACTAAATATTCCAAAAAGGACAGTACATGATCATTTGAAGAAGACTGGGTAAGTAAGCCGCATTTGTACCCATACTTTAACACATCAAAATATGCTTGCTCGAATTTTGGCAAGTGATTCTTTTCTGTAACGAAATGAAGCCCCCTTTTTTGAAAAGGCTCATTACTAGAGATAAGAAGTGAATACTATACAATAATGTTACAAGAAAAAGATCCTGGGGTAAGCGAAACGAACCTCGCCAAACAGGGCCGGCCCGAGGGGGATGAGAACGGTGCGACCGCACAAGGCCCCGCGCTTCTGAAAGGCTCCTCGCCGCTGACGGATTTTATAAAATTCATTAAATTTTTTGTATCCTTCAAAGTTCTCTTTCAATCATCTTTTATGTCAAAAAAGGTATAAAATATTAATAATTTTTCTAAAAAGAATTATATTGCAATTTTTTTAAACTGGTTTTGAAAATTTCCTTCAAAGATCCTTTAAAAAGGTAATTGGTGGATCTTGTGGATGAGAATCCAACAATTCCCTTCGCTACCTGGAGGTCCAAGTGTTTCCGATTCCTGGGCAGAGCAAAAGGTATAAAGTGATAACATTGTGCAGTCCTAAAGCAGGTTCGATTGCTCCAGGTATCATATGGTCACTCTTTTTTTTTGGTGCAGGGGGCACCCCAAAGTGGATGTCAGTCATTTGAAGATAGCATTCAATGCATTTCTTGTTCCCGAGATTATTACTTTCAGGGTAAGGAAGGCCATTAGGGGACCACATCTGTCCCCCTAATGGCTAGCAGATAGTCTTCTCCGGGGACTCTTAAAGAAACACTTCTCTATAGCAGGGGTTCCCAAACTTTTTTCTCTCGCGTACCCTTGGATTAATATTTTTATTTTCGCGTACCCGAATTGTCATATCTCCCTTTCTTCAACCATTTGCCTATGCAAAGAAGCTTTCATCAATAATTTTAAGAGCTTAGGTAAGCTTAAGAGTAAAAAAACTGGAATTAATAAAATTTGCAGGACTTATTTTTGGTTTTAAATTTTATTCAATTTTTACAGTAGTATTAGTTTATTCTTATGTTAATCACTTATGATTTCTTGCGTCCGTCATTACCGACTTTGAGTTCGCGTACCACCAACTGTTCCTTCGCGTACCCCTAGGGATATGCGTACAACAGGTTGGGAACCTCTGCTCTTTGAGGAATGTTTTTTCTGCTTATCTATCTCTAAATTAATCACATCTATTACCCTTGTATTCAGCAGGACTGCTAAGCGATGATGAAGCACATATGTCATAGGGGTTTCTTGCTTTTCTTGTCAAAAGTGTGGTTTTCCAGCATCTATGAATTCAACGTAGGTACTTGTAGTCTGTTACATCAATTCTTCAGTCTATTCAATAATAGTGAATCTGAATATTGGACTGTGTGAAACACGACGTGTAACCCAAGAAGTTTTCTCAGAAGATTAAATTTCCATTGAACAATACGTTTGCATTCGGAGTATCAGCCAAGCAGAAAATTAAAATACTCTACATTTTTTTTTCTTGCAGACAAATTTCATATAAGCTATTTTTTCTCTCTTTTTTTAGTTATTTATTAAAAAAACTTTCCTTTTATATTTTCAAAAAGAAAATTTTAATATTATAATAGATTACCAATTTATAAAACAATGTAGTTTCCCCCTTTGATTTTGTATTTCAATATTTTTGCTATTTGCTATTATTGTATACACATTTCAGATAAATTTTCTTTATTAACAAACGACAATTTGTGTTTTCTACTCTTTTACATTTTGCATTTTTCATTATAAAGTGTTACTTATTTGGAACCTTTTATTAGTTTTGGAAACTTTATATCAAAGTTCATTGGATAAGTTTTAAAATATAAGAAGCATTTTGAAAATTACTTCAATTTAAATATCCTAAAATCGAAACTATCAGTAGCTTGTGCAAAATTGTAAATAAGTTTGTAGTCAGGTGATTATACTTTTTTAGTTTTATCTTTTTGGTCTACTTGTTTTTAAATATGAAGAAATAATGAATTCAACTTTTAAGAATTCACTTCATAATCTAAATTAAACGAAAATCCCATTCGTATTTTATTTAAATACTGAATACATGTGCTGACATCGTAAATCGACAGAAAAATTGAAAAGGG
>BGPR01029542.1:0-19224 GCA_013235015.1 Araneus ventricosus | reverse complement strand
CATACTCAATTCCATTCACGGTTCGGAGATCTTTGAAGCTTGTTGGACCCTTAATTTTGTGCAACACCAGTCGGAGGTAATAGCAATCAGTGTTTCTGGAGTGAACAGTATAGACACGGCCAAGAGCGTCGCCAGATCGAATATCGTCATGACCTTCAACAATTGCACCTTGCTTGCGCCGGTTAAAAACTTTTTTTGACTTATCCCATGTATAAAATTTTGGAACATTGCAATATAATAATGTCTTCGCAAAGTTATCGTTTTTGCAGAGCTCGAAGAATCCTGTCAATGTCGTGTTTGGTGGATTAGCTAGACGACATTGCAAATTGTCTTCGCTAAAATAAATGCGTTGCCCGTTTTCGAGATGCATATCAAGATGTATCACTGTGGGGTATCGTTCGTGGATGGGAAATCCAAAAATGCGCCACGCCGCTTCATTGCTCGAAATATAGCGACCTGCTTGGTATTCAGAAATTTCATCAATGCAATTATTACTGGAATGAGCAGCAAAGACACCTTGGTCGGAACCCTTGTGAACGTACTTGAGAATGTATTTTATAGATTTTATGGAGTTACAACATTCAACATTGATGTGGGCATCAAACATCTTCAGAAGCAAAGGACTGTAAGGTACGATCCACCGATTATCAATCACCACACTATCAGATTTCATTTTCACAGTTGCGGTTTGTCCACCGTCTTCTGGCTTCCTTCGTTGGTACAACGGATAGCCATCCGTTGCAAATTGCGTTTCCTTGATGAATTGACGCGGATACATTTTACTGCAATTCCCTTCTTTCAAGCATGGTGACAAACTATTGAAAGCGCCGCATGGGCCATGCACCATATTTTTAATCACGATATCATAAAGGTTTTTGTCAGTTGAAGGATTGGGAATTTCTGCAGAAATAATATCATCAATTTGGTTTGGTCTTAATGTGTTCGTTAGCCAAATCAAAATATGTGAATGCGGAAGTCCACGTTTCTGCCATTCGATGGAGTATAACCAATACTTAACAGAACCAAAAACTTGACCTTTCACCAACACATTCATGAATTTTATTAACTTTTGCCGAAAGATCCTTGCAACCAAATCATGTCTATCAGTTTTTGATTGGCCATTAGTCAGATTTTGAGTCATCTCTTTGCAATTTGGATTGAAAGTGTATGTGATGAATAGTGATGGCTTTCCTCCATGATGAACGTAAGTGATGGCATCTTGAGCATATTCGTGCATATTTCGTGGACAACCAGTAAACGTTGAGGGTAAAATTACCAATTTTCCATGATTAGCTGGGTAAACTATCATTTGTAATTGCATCTTTCAAATGAATATATTCATCAACACGCAGCTTCTTTTGATTCAGTCGGATGAATAATAATCGCTCCGCCTCAATTTTCGCATACATATCAACCAAATATTGATGCAAAAGTTGTCTGTAGTTCAACAAATGGTTCTCTGTCGATCGCACCATTAAACGATAGGCGTAGAACGACATTGCAGATATCATCTTGTTAATTTGATTTGATGTTCCTGGCTCAACTTGATTGATATTAATTGTGTATCCATCCTCACCACGTGGAAACATAAGCGGATACTGTAAGGCATCATACGAAATGTGTGTTTTGCAAATGTTTTTCAACTCGTTGCTGCGCTTTGTCAAGACAATGTCACGTTTCTCAAAGTCATTTCCTGCAATGATGATGGCAACTTCATTTAGCGCCGGTGTGTTAAAGACACGTTCGTGGCCTTCAATTGGTTTCCTATCTGCCTTAATAACGATCTGTAGGTCTTCGGTTGGGTTATCCTCTATCGCCATTTTAAATTTTTGAACGTAATTATTGTTTTCGTGCAACATCTTTTGCAAGGATTCGATTAAACTTTTGGTAGTCCCAGGAATCAACGTACAGCGACGTTTCGCTTCAGCTTCCTCGTTTCCAAGGAAGTATATTTGGAGGAACTTCTCTTCTTCATTGGGAAGCGACATAAGCGACCCGGCCTTGTGGTATACTTGACCCTGAATTCGAAAAGTTGGCATAAATCCTGTAGAGTCCAACATGGGCAATGAGGTTCCAAAGGATGTCATCTGAAAACTGCTATTATATTTACGGATCATGGTCAGAAACTCTTTCGATTTTGGATGATTCCCTTCCATCAAACTCTTCAATGGTTCTGGTAATTGAGGGAGTTCTGGTAAAGAAACCTTTCCATTGGAACAGCATAATCCTGATGCCTCGGCTTCAAATTTCAGAGCACCGCAAAATGTGCACTTCGACGACATACTGCGAATGACTATCTGTGGAAAATTGGGATAGTCTAAATTAGGATCATAATGAAGTGCTTCGTCCTTCAAATAAAGCCAGTTACTTGCCCTAAAAGTGCCTTGTCTCACTCTTTCTAGCTGGAGTCTATTACGTCGAGCATCAAAAGTTTCAGCCCCTATTCGAATCTGGTTTCCAAGCGCATTGCAGTGAATCCTTCGCTCTCGCTGCTCATTGCTTTCTGTAGCTCTCGAGTTTAAAGTTCGTAAGCGATCTGTCGCTTGGCGCTGGTTCTTAACTTCAAAAGACGCATTATTTCGTCTTGCACTTGCCCGTAATCGGTCGTCAAAATGTCGCTGTTGAGTTTCTTCAGAGGATTCATTCGATCGTCCATCAGCTCGATATATTCTATCCAATTCACGGATATGCGATTTTTGCTCTTCGGCTTGATTCTCCCGCGACCGCTTTTTACGCATTGTGGCGAGACGTGAAAGATTAAATGCCTGTTTCTTTCTTTTAGGCATTTAAAAACAAAATATTATCAGAAGTTTAAGAAAAATCGCAAACTGAATAGGTATTTTCTTTAAACTAAATAAACAGTTTTTCTTTGTGAGTCTCGTTCTTTCGTTTCCCAGCTCGTTGAATGAAATGCAATTCTCGTGTTTTTTATTTTTGTTCTTTAGCTTGCTTGTACCACGACTAATTTTAATGCATTTTTTCAGAATAAAATATCTTTGTCTTTCTTTGGGTATTTATAAACTAAATAATTTAAGAAATTTAAGAAAAATCAATAACTGGCTAGGTATTTTCGAAAAACTAAATAAAACAATTTTTCGCCGCCGCATTTTCCGTTGTTCGGGAATTAAAAAACATTCAATGACCTTACACATTAATTAGGATTAAAATTAAACTCGAAACATCGCATTGTAATCAAACTAACGTCATTGGATTATTGCACGTGCATAGTAAAAGTTGTATATGCTTAAAAATAAAAACGGCAGTAAGAACATTGTCTTTGAGTTAATGTTCAGATAAAAGCAATATTTTCTTAATCACGTAGCACGTGCGTTTCTGCCTCTGTTAATGAAACACGTGAATGGATAATTTGTTAAACAGTAAATTGGTCTGAACCTAATATTATAAGAATATAAAATATTGTTAAATATTGCGTTAAAATATATTTTTAAACATTAATAACAATCAGAGAAAACACTTTATCCCAATGGAATTAATATCATTAAAAAGCTAATTTTCTGGTCTTTAAGGCGGACTAAAAATTATTTTCTTGCAATAGATATTTGAGAAGTTGTTGGCAAAAAACGTCTAAGCATTAGGCTTAACAGCGGCTAATTTTCGTTATTTAATTAAATATCTTAAGAACTAATTAACTCTGAAAGTTGAAAATAGCAAGCCATTTTATCACTGTGTAACCGTGTTAAAAAAGCTGTAAATTCTACAACAACCGGAAGTGAAAAGTCTACTTTGTTGTTTATGCTCAAAGAAAACAATATTTTCTTATATTATGTTTAACACTGGTAAAAGCCCGCGCGCGAAACAGTAATTTGGCTTGAACTTATTTCTATAAGAATAAAAAGTATTGTTAGAAATTGCTTTAAAAGTTTTTTTAAACCTCAATAACAATCAGAGAAAACACTTCATCGCGATGGAATTAATATCATTGAAAAGATAATTTCCTGCTCTTTAAAATGGCATAAAAATAATTGTTGTCTAATAAATATTTCAGAAGTTATTGGCGAAAAACGTCTAAGCATTAGGCTTAACAGTGGCTAATTTTTATTTAATTAAATATCTTAAGAACTAATTAACTCTGAAAGTTGAAAATAGCACCGTTGACCTAGAAATGTGCTCTAGAATGTCGTGTGTAAATTTCATGTCGCTACCGTTCACCGTTTAGGAGGAGTTCTTGTGACCGACAGACGGATACATGTATTTTCTGTTTTATATTATAGATTTACATTACTGCTATTGAAAAATGAAAAATCATGTTGTGTAATATCAATTTCTGTTATTCGTTCCAGAACTGTAGTGAATCCATAGCGCAAACTATGATCTCCTTCATTAAAATGCGTCATTTGTCGTACGAAGGAAGTATTTTCAATAGTTATCTACTATTACGTGCTAATATCTAGAAAAGTCGGCACCACCTACACGTGCATTTCAGTCTCTAATCTGATTCGTGAAATGCGACTTCCTTTCAGGATTTAATTCGAGCTTTAAACAGTTTGTTGAAATCAAAGTTTTCTCCAATCAATCGAACAAATTTTCCAGAAAACACTATTATCGTGACGAAATGATGTAAGTGAAATTTCGCTTCGTCATCTATAATTTTCATGAAATATTAGAATTTCAACGTTAAAAAAAGAAATTACCCTGTATCTTATTAATTGTCATTTACATGACTCAATAGGTAATACAATAGAAATAACAAAACGATATCTTGGTTTTCCTAGGAAATTCCCATTTTACTTTGCTGAAAAAGAGTCAAATTTTGAGCATAGAGTTATCATAGCGGAAAAAAAGCGAAAAGAAATTGTCATAACCTTCAATAGGGGTATGAAATTGCATCTCCAAATTTCATTAAACAAGAATAAGCAAAGCACCTACCTTCAATGTTATCAGAAAAATTAATATTTCCTTTTCCTTGAAAAAATGGCCAAGATCCTACATTCCTCAAATGCTAGCTCTAAATTCTCGTACAATCACTTACAGGGCCAGCGTTCAGCCGATTGGACCAATAACTCCTAGTTGGGCCTGCATCAGAATGTTATCTATTCTCGTTTCAATTCAGAATGAATCAGACAAGGTGTAACCTGGGTACCATTACGAACGAGCAATGTTGCAAAAAAAAAAATACTTCTCAAATACAATTAAAATCTATATATTTAAAATTGGCAAAACCAGAGGACCAATCCCCAACCACTGGGCCGATTTCGACAATTTTTATCTCCTATGAAAACTTATCATCTTTAGATATGTTATCAATGGTCACCTGCCCACCAATCTCCATTTTCGAGAGAAATCTCTAAAACACTACTTCACTGTACGTTCTCTATGGGGAAAAACCTCGACAGGTTCTCCCAATCCTAACCACTGGACCTATTTCGACAATTTTTATTTTATATTAGCTGCCTTCGGCGACCAACTGGTTCGCCCGTTTAAATTAGTTTTTATTTTTGAATTTTATATTAATTATATCATTATCCGTCGCAGTTTCAGCCACGATAACTCAACACAGATGAACAAAAAACTGGATATTTTATTGTATTTGACAAGTAGTAAAATGTTTAAAGACGTACATTTTAAAATGCCAGAGCGATACAATTCTGTATGATGCATCGCAGCTAACGAAACTTACAAACTGAGTTTCAAATAACTTTCACTGAATTCATCTATTACTCATTGGTGGAATGATTAACGCTGAATAGGTCGCGAAACATGCTGGAGGCCCGTGTGAACCGGTGGGTACAAAAAGTGAGGCGGCAAGAAATTCATAGACATCTAAAAGTCCCGGGAGTATAGGTGGTAGACAATAAAATTTAAAAATTAGTTAGTTTTCCCGAATACTATTGCCTTTTCGTAATTCTTAGTTTCAGGCTGTAATTTCTAGTTTCTAATATCAAATTTGATGAGTTATCACTTGAGGAAATTCAAGTTTGGCGGCAGTACTGTACTCTTAAGCCTAACCAAAATTTTAATAAAAAATTACCTATAATGCAATATACAAAATTTTGAAAGCGTTTTCATGTCTCATAATTTTAAAATGGCAGGAAAGCATGAGATTAAATACTCGAACAAAGGACGAAAATCATTTTAGTGTACTTTACACACAATAAAAACATGCAAACCTGAAATCAAATATTTGTTGCCACCAGTGGCGAATATAGGTTATAATTTTTTTTGTGGGGAGGGGGGGGGGCAATATGACCAAACTTACAGTTATTTGCGCTTGTTTTTTATTTTGTTTTTTAAAGCAAACTATCATTCCATTATTAAGGATAGTTTTCAAGGGGTTTTAAACAAAATGTTGGGACTAAACAATCTAGTTATTATCATTTGTTTTATGTTTTCAGTTTATTTTTATAACTGAACTGAAATAATGCTTTATTATACGGTAGCGCGCTGTTTTATAACACGCGCGTAGTGAAAATTTAATTGTATTCGCGTTAATATTATTTTTCTCGCTCCCCTTACTTTTTTATTTACTTAATGTGCTAACTTTTTTAATAAAGATTTTTTTTTTACTCTGGTCTCAACAAAAGTAAATTTTATACAACGGAAATGAATATTGGTTTATTATTATCGAGCTATAAATACGGTGTCATAAAGTGAATACATAAAAAAAAGTTTGCCTTTTTATGTAAAGTTTACAAAACGAAGTCCAGATTTCTTGGTACACTAGCAAACTTATCACGAACTTCTTCATCTCTTATTTTAATGTCTCTATGGATCGAAAGGAATGCTAGTCCATTAAGCCTACTTTCCGATGTGGTATTTCTTAAGTAAGTCTTCAATCTTCTTAAACTTGAGAAGTTTCTTTCCACGGTTGCAACAGAAACAGACAGAACTGCTAGTAGTTTTAAGAGAATATAAATGTTGGGGAAGAAAGCCTTGTCACATTTTTCTAGAGAACTAATGGCTGTTTTGGGGAGATTTTCAGATTTTTCCTGACTCCACTTTTCTTTCCACAACATAAACTCACTTTGCACGACCTCTTTATGCGACAAATCTTCTTCGTAGAAATTGAAAGCAGCTTCCAATGAATAGAAATCTGTTTTGGTACAAAATTCTGGAAGGCTGTGTTGTAAGGCTGCAACTGTTTCCTTGTGAGATTCAAAGCGTTCCTTCAGTGAATTACAAAAATCATCAAGGTAAGGTACATAAACAGCTCGTCTTACAGCCACTCTTAAAAATGGAGACCTTTTGTCAGCTCAGTCAAGCAGATTGCTTATAGGAATACTACCTATTGTAAGGGTTTCTCATGACACATATTCGGATCAATTTCTTCACAGTTTAACCGATCATGGTCCCTGAAACCCAACCCCACCATTTAAAAGTTTATACATATAAGAGAAATGTTCCGAAAGTAAGTTTCGTCATGCTTTTTCACAAGGAAGCTTTATTACACACAGAAACATACAATGTCATAACAAAATGCAAACTTTTAGCTATTTTTCCTCATATTTGCCACCGGCATTGATACATTTGTCGTACCGTGAAATCAATTTCGAGAAACCATCCTGGTAAAAATCAGTGCCCAGAGAGCGAAGAAAGTTCTTCATGGCCTTCTGAATCTCTTCATTGCTTCGGAAATGATGTCCCGATAGTGCTGACTTCAATGCAGGAAAAAGGAGAAAGACTGAAAGGGCAAGATCAGAAATATAGGTCGGGTGATCTAGTCTCTCCCATCCCGGGCGACGAATGTGTCCTTTTGTGTCCCTTGCTGTGTGGGGTCTTGTATTATCGTACAAGAACAAAACCTCTCAACTCAAGAGCCCTAGTCGGACCCTACAGCCCTATCAGCCTTTCACCTTTTCCTTGCATTGAAGTCAGCAATATTGGGACATCACTTCCGAAGCAATGAAGAGGTGCGGCAAACTGTGAAGAACTTTCTTCGCTCGCTGGGCACCGATTTTTACCAGGATGGTTTCTAGAAATTGATTTCACGGTACGACAAATGTATCAATGTCGGTGGTAAATATGTGGAAAAATAGGCAAAAGTTTGTAATTTGTTATACCATTATATGTTTCTGTTTGCAATAAAACTTCCTTTTGAAAAAGCATGACGAATCTTACATTCGGAACGTCCCACGTATGTATATATAACGCTTTGCCCATTTTATCTTGTGAACGCCATAATGAGAGAAATTTGGATTGGATATGAATTGGCGAGGGTAATGTTGAAGGGAGTTTAAAATCATGGCCGAGTTCGTAGATGGGTCATAGAAATGATGAGTGAGTTGAAATTTTCATTCCCCCCGTAACTCCCTTATAATTGAAAATGGAAATTGGACAAGTTATCGCCTCATCATAACGAACAACATTGGTACCATAAGTTTTTCGATATCGGCAATCATTTAGAAGTTAAGGGTTGTAAACGAATTTTCAACCCCTATCTTCGACTGCTTCTTCACCTATAAGCTTCTGACATACTCGTTGGAAATCTGTAACCAGTTTCGTTCTATTACACCCTTTTAAATCCGCACATATTTAACCCATATGAAATTAGTGGGTGAAATGAAGGAGGTGGAGGGTGAAATTTTCTTTTCTCTAATCTCCGGATAAAAGAAATTTACATTCTCCTTTCGTGGTTATATTTAATCAGTTAGCAATTAGTTAAACATATCTATAATAAAAATATATGTAGTTTCATCCATCTAAAATTTTTGCCGCTAAAAGCAATAGAAATTTGAGAGTTTATTACACATATTTAGGAATCACATGATCAGGTTAGACATTTTAAAAATGATAAAATAAATTACCCTTTAAGAAACATTGGTTTGCAGTTATGATGCCTTTATAAGACATATTGATTTAAATTGATAGGATCTTTCCTTTTAAAGAAACTAGGAAATCTCCAGTTTTTTAGGTTCCAAAATCTGCCAAAACAAAAATCATTGATTTTAATTTTTTTTTGCTAACTTTATGATATGATAAATATCTTCTGAAATGGTTAAATATAAGGGCTTTCAGATCGTTCAATATCTTACACACGAAAAATTATTGCTAAAGTATAAAATTAAAGGCAATTTTGAAGATTACAGAATTGGACATTAAAATCAGAGACTTACAAAAAATAAATTACACTGAAATAGAATGTAAAAGAATCAAAATGTGACAAATGTGTTTTTAGATTTAATCTTTAAGAGGGAGAGTAAAGGACAAGTAGATTTCATAAGCTCAATCGAAAGCTAAACTACCGCATCTCAATTTTCAAGAATAAAAATAAACAGTAAACCTTACGAAACTTTCGCACATTCCCCCCGCCCCCCCCCGAGGAAAGTAAGATTTAGTCGTTTGTTGGGCAGTGGAAATTAAATACCGAGCAAAAATAGCAAATAGAATAGTCAGCTTATTGATGGTAATATTCAATTTTTTTTTAATTTCACAGTCGACCCAGCTTACTCAAAAGTTATAAGCCTGGTCACGAGTCGGCAGGAAGAGAAATTTAGATACAAATAATTGCAAAATAATAATAATAATAGAGTGGAATATAATAATTCTTATACAAAACAATAAAATACAAATATTATACAATTAAACAACATCCACCTTGGGCGAAAAATATTTTCACAACAATAAAAAATATATATAATGAAAATAAATGAATACAAATTATAAAAAAACACACAAAAAAAGAAATTTCTTAAAAGTACAACCTCATCCAACAGAGACTAGGAAAAGAAGATGTAGTCAAAAGCATCCAACAACAACAAAAGGGGGGGGGGTGACTGTTATACAATTAATGAAGAAAAAAAAAGATTTCTATAGCACAGTTTAGAAGTGGAAAAAGATAAGAAAGTCATCATGCCGGGGATACTGTTGGGGCAGTCTGTTGCATATGGAATTAATTATTTGTAAAAACCCCTGAATTTAAACTTGAATCTTCCAATAGTTGTCGTCGAAATGCATTTTAAATAATGTATTTAATTTATAAGTATACATGGATATTCAGTCAATTCAGCTTTCACAAAATTCATTATTTATTCATTAACTTTATTTTTAAACTTGAAGATTCAAGTTAAAAAATATCAGCTTGTGCAAGAACCCTCATCATTTAGCTTCTCTTAGAGAATTCTCCTCACTTCAATGTATATGTCTATCTGAATCTTAACGGTACTTAACTGGACTTTTTTGTATAAGTTTCCTATATCTGGCTTTGTAGGATATGCAAGAAAAATTATGCTACGTTTCTCACATGTGCAGGTAAAGATAATTTACTACAAATACTCATATTTCCCTTAATATCCAAAGTATTTACTTTAAATTTTAAAACAATGCTTGCCTTATTAACTAACATATTGTCGAGTATTCTGTAAGTCTCGTATAATTTGATTGAAAACTCTGTATGCTATAAGGAAAAAACATGTGGGAAAATTTGGGATTTTTGTAAAAGGAAGCCTTTATATCTTCTAGTACATTCGCGCTATTTTTACTAAAATGATGTAAATATTGAGCACATGAAACAAAACCATTGATGAAAGTTGCAAATCATTACATATTTTCTGTGAAACGGGGTGAGTTCTAAAGCATATTCTTCTTCATCAATTTCTGATCGGTCCCCTAAATGCCCTCGTGACCGAATCTTCACTGTAGAATGTGTGTTCAAGCCTATTCTTTTCATGGTCGAAGTTCGAAGAAAATCCACCCAGCCTTTCGGGGAGATATTCGAAAAAAATGTGCAAATCCTAAAGTGTTCACATTTTTCTGTCACCCACCTGTATGTGAGAAGTCGGTGAAAAATCCTACCCACTGATATCTTATCCATTGCTGTAGGCTTTACATTAGTTGAAAAAGGGATGTTGGCAACAAAAATAGTCTATAAGATTTCACATTTTATCGTGCTAGAATCCTTCAGTAAATGTCAAGGACATCAGATCTCATTCTCATTATAAAAGAGTACGGTGTGCTAAAGCATTCGTCTCGAAATGCACTGAACTAACAACCGTCGATCTGTGTCTTATCATGAAGATAAGGAAAAGCAATAAAATTGAAATAGATATGCTGAGAGATAGAAGGTTGAAGCGTGGATTTTTAAAGTAAGCTATATTCCTAGTCTTGCACTAGCATAATCTGTGAAAAACATGGCAAAGCAAATTTCAAAGTGGCAGTTGATCAAACACGAAGAAATGCATAAATGCAAATTTATTCTATAAGATAACCATATTGAAATGAAAATTCTGTAGTAAATGTATCAGCTATGTTTTGTTTCTTTTTATTAATTTCGTTAATTTTTTCCTTTTATTTTATTTTAAATTTGAGTTTTGCGAATAATTTCTGGTATGAAAGATTCTTTGAAAAATCTGTTTACATTGCGATAATAGTTTTTGCATATTTTAAGAATTGCTAAAATATGACATTTCTATAATTAACCCTTTCATTTAAAGCAGAAGTCCGAATCTTTATTTTTTCCCTTACCCCTTGGTTTGTCTTTTCACATTTGAGTACCTCCTACTCTCATATCCTCTCAACCATACCTCCTCGCAAAGAAGTTTTATTAATAACATTGGTCTGCAATCAAAAACATGTCTTAAAAATAATCAGTATTTTTTATAGATTTTGGGATACTGATTACTGGAAAAATAATTGAAAAATTCCATCACATACAGTTTTATCACAAATCACAGGTGTCTAAGAATTTTGTATATTTTAGAGCAACGTAATATTATTCGTATGAGTTTATTTAGAGATTTTAAATAAGAATTTGCTCTATATCAATTCTATCCAAGAAAGAATAAACTATTATTTATTTAAGATTTTCTTCTTAACTGGTAAACTGCCTGTTAAATAAAACTACATAGCATGGGGAGAAAAGTTAAAACCGGATCACTAGCTTGTTGATGCATGTCTGTCCTCCCCTTTCCCTTCCATTATTCTTCTTAATGACCTTTTCCCCAATCCCCATTAATGACTGTCTTAGTTCAGTTCGGTACATTTGCAGGGGAAAACTGGGTCTGAAAATAGTGGTTGCCAAGAGTCAGTGAGGGCCCTCACATATATACAATCATAATATTAATTCGATATATATATATATTTAAACCATTAAAACTCAAATAACATTTAAATCATATACAACTATTAAACCCTCATTTAAAATGAAATATAACAAACAATATAATCTAATATTATTCACACAATGAAATACAGAAAGCTAATAAGATTAAAAACTATTACTATGAATAAGCCAATCCAGATATGGAATTCCAACAATCAAATGCCAATCGAAATTAGGAATCGATTATGTCACATCATTTCGAAATTAATTGGCACCAACCTTCTGTGTGGGCCAATTGTTGGAAAAAGACAACAAATATAGGAGTAAATCTCCAAAATATTAAGAAAAGAACGAGAAAATTAACAAACTGCTTACTGATTCAAAGTCATAGCAAAAAATACCAAAAGCTAAATACGAATTACAATTCCGCATTTATTGTGAAAATATGTTAACTAAAATATATTATATATACTATATTAAATCATCATTAATAAATTAAACTATAAATTTATATTTTTATAAAAAACGTTATATTAGCCTATTTTATTTTGATATTAACATTTAAATAATGATGTAATTCTACATATTATCATTTGCAAACTAATTCTAATAATAGTGGCGCCATCTACCAATGTTATGATGTACTAAATCTAACTGAAATCAAAGGATATGAATAATTCAAATTAATCAATTCTAATGTACTATTAATTTAAAGGTGTTAACAATCTTTTGTTAATATAAGCAAGCATGAAATTAATAGGAAAACCATATATCAGGGCATTTTCAATAAATGTATCGATATATGATCTCTGTTTTTTACTATCTGTGATTAAAATATTGCTTCTATGTAAAAAGTTCAGAATGATGTTTCGAAATATTTGAATACATATATTGCTATTCCAAAATGGTAGCCTATTTATATTAAACATAAAAGTGTTTCTTTTATCAAAAATTTCCGTATTTAATTTATTATTAACTATTTTGATCTCAAGATCTAGAAAATCTGCAGAAGTAGTACCTTCATTAGTTTTAATTATATATATATATATATATATATATATTATATATTTAATTTTTCAGCGTCTTTAAAATAAATCTCTTTTAACACTCCTTAATTTTCTACGTTTAAAATAGCGAAATTATGATTAAAGTTATTTGATTTTAAATTCCGGATGTTAAATATTTCGTATACGGTTTTAACGACAAAGTATGAAGGAGAAATGCTGCCCATTAGTAGGGCATCTGTTCAAAGAGCCAGGAACCTTTAAAACAAACTTCTTTGGATGATTTAGAATTTAATAATTTGTACTGGTAATGTTTCAGTAATTTATAATTATACTGGTATCAGTAAAAATCATTTTGTTAGATAGTATTTTTTGGAAATATTGCGAAAAAACGCCCAAAATCTTGCTTAATTTTTAAGTAACTGAAATTTTAATTTACTTTTGGACTTTAAAAAGTGATATTTATTTTCTTCTTTTTTTGAAGAGCATGTATGTCAAATTTCATACAGATCGAGTAAAATTATAGAATTTACAAAATACATCTTTATAATGTAAAAAAATTTCTTTTGTTGTATTAAAATGCAGTCCATTTTCATTGTTTCGCCAGTTTTTTTCCTTCTTTAAGTCCAGTCTTTTTCTTAGACTTCTGTCATTAGTTTCATTAGACACAAAAACATACTGCATTAAAATTTATCTCATATGCTAATACATTTCCTATCTACTGTTTTCTTTCTTTTTTTCTTAGCACAACTAATTTTTTTCTCAGTCTTTTGTAGCAATTAATACTTTTAACTTAACAAAAATTAAATAAGTTGGCGAATTTAAAGTTTGTTAATATAATTAAATTAAGACAATTAATAAGATGGACGAGTCGGTTGGTAGCCGAAAGCGGCTAGTGTTTAATACTACAAAAGCAATGCAAAAATAGAGAAATGATAATTTCAGCTTACATTTCAAATTTTTTTCTTTCCTTTTGCAAGATACGCTACATATGACTTTGCTCTCTTACAACTAAAGACAGAAATAACATTTTTCTCACCAATTATTTTCCAAAAAAGACAGACAAATAAGACTGAGTCTCTCTTTAAACGAAACCCCTTTACTCTTCTAAACGCAAACTCCTCCCAAACGCATGAAGAAAAGCGTGAGTGTCGTCTTTTCATAGATGTCATTTAGTGTCCTAGTCACAGTTTTAGCCAAGAAAACCTTTTCTTACAGGCGAGCTCCCTTGTTTATCAGATTTATGACAGTAAAATAAAACTACAAAACAGAAAGAAAAAAGCACCTCTTATAGCCATCTCTCACAAGAACAGCACTCTTTCTGAACAAAGGGATGCAATTCCTTCCGTCTTTCCGGTGGCTTCAAAAACCAATAAAAAATCTTAATGAGTATCTCTGCTCGACTTCGCACATAAGAGGTACTCTGTTCCAATGGCCCGAGGGTTTGCGCAATGGCTTAGCATTAACGCCACCCCATACCCCTGATGCCTATAACCTCTAGGGTTATCTTACCAGTTTGATGGATGGCTGCAACATTCTGGAGAAACATCTGTAAATGATCGGAAGGTCAAAGGAAGTGAACAGAGAACTCAGTACAGTTCCTACGGGGAGTTGTAATTACGTATGCGTCTTGGGTCGGTATATGACCACCCACTGTTCGGCTGGTCGAATTACGACGGCAATAAATCCCCAACGACTGTTCTGGAACTCCGAAACATGGGCCTTGGGTACAGGGCTATTTTACTTGTTTGCTTTAGAAAAGCTTACTATAGAGAAAGAGTTCTTTTTTTCTCTCCCACACTTCCTGGGGGTCCAAATTTTCTGAGCTGAAAAGTTAAAACCGGATCACTAGCTTGTTGATGCATGTCAGCCCACCCCTTTCCCTTCCATTATTCTTCTTAATGACTTTTTCCCCACTCCTCCATCAATGTCCGTCTTAGTTCAGTTCGGTATATTTGTATGTAATTCTGAGCTTTGAGTAGAAGAGCTTTTCATTTTCAGTTTTTAATATGGTTGAGAGAAATGGTTTCAGAGGATGTGTTAATTTATTAGATTGTTTCTGCAGTATCTAGGGTAACTATTGAGTAAAAAATCAAAGAAACATTTCAAAATTTGTGGGAAAAGTGTACTTTGCATATTTCGGCATGAAAATGTGTTATATAGACAAGCATTGGGTCCCATACGAAGTTTGTTCCTTATGTGCAGCAGAATTAAGGCAATGGTTCGAAGGTGAAAGACACCTTTTTAGGTTTGGTATACCAATGATTTGGAGATAATCTAAAATCATACTGACAATTGCTATTTTTGTACATGCAATGCGAAAGGTTTCAATCCAAAGAACAAAAAAAAAAAAAAGATATTTTATCCTAACATACAATCTGCCTGACACCCTATCCCTCATGGATCCGGTATACTGGTTCGTTCCTTCCAAATATATTGGAAAATGCTGCCTCATATAAAATTGGGCAAAATTTAAATTATTATTGGTTAAAATTTAATTAATTATTGGTTAAATTTAATTAATTATTGGTTAAATTTAATTAATTATTGGTTAAAATTTAATTACTAAATTATTTTAATTTGAAATTAATAATTAATTCAGTTAAGTAATTCTTAAAAATTAAGAGTTACCCTACGGATTTCAAGATCCACCCTTATGTTAAATAGAAACAGGGCCGGATTATTAAATACGCAAAGTAGCTCTGCAACTTTGGAGGGCCCCAAGGCTTTGTACTTTGATTTAATTTACAAAGACCGAGAACTTGAACTTATTCAAATTAAAATAATGTATTCTTTAAATTTTGGAACATTATTCTGACAATATTCCTTCATTACTTCCTGCAAATTCTGTATTATGTTTTTTTATATATATAATTCTAAAAAAAAATCTGTTGCTTTATAATTTAAAAAAATATCTAATTATATAAATAAATGCTATTTAGATTTTATTAAAAAGTTTTGTCGATTTCTAAACTATTTTGTATAAAATTACTTTTTAATCTGAATTTTGCATTTTTTGAATGCGATATACTGAAACCAACTCTTTTGAAGGTGGTCCTCAATTAAATATTTTGCTATTACAGTTTGTCAAAATTTGCTAATTAAAACTGCTTATGTAGAGATTAAATAAAAATCACTAAAAAGCATTTGGTTTTTGAAATTGGTAAGGGAATAAGGGGCCCCAAGAAGTGCATTGTCTAAGGGCCCCAAAGGGATTAATCCGGTGCCGAGTAGAAAAGAGGCCAGATCTCTGGAACCTTGAAATCGTATTGTCTCACGTAGAGAAAATTCGCTCTTGGCAACGTATAAACTCGTGGATCTTCTGGGATTAACATTAAATTTCAGCGAAAATCAGGAATATTCTCATAGAAAATACTGATATTTTAATGTACAGTCGAGGGAAAAAGAAAAACCGAACCACACAGCATTATTTTCCCATCGTTCATCGGAAATTAAAACAAAAGGTACCAAATTTCAGGAAATACCGTCTACTGAACGATTCCATATCAAAAAATTTCATAAGGAGTCGTCTACATATTTATAATTGCACTAACTTCAAAATTTCCAATTCGTCCTCCTAAGAAACAGTTACAGTTGCATTGATTCTTTTCTTTGTCTATTCTTTAAGAAAACAGCCACATATTAAAAAGCATTAAATACAAATATACAACATGTGGAAGCAAACAGTCAAATTCCTAAATTTAAAAAATCCGAGGCATCCAAAAAAAATTTCACTTCCAAACAACATAAAATCTGAAAAACAATCCCCGAAAAACAACACTTAAATGGCATCTAAATAAAGTTTGTTTGGTAAATAAACTTGATCTTTAAGTTTCGTCTCATAATAAAAATAATTTTAATAGTTAAGAAATAGTTACTTTAAAGGTCACCAAGTCTGTCTTCTAAAATAAGCAGCAAATGTTAATAAACAGCCTCTTTTGGTGTCCTAGTGACGTTGAATAGAAACTGTTAGAACAAAAGTCCCGTTTTCATGAACGCCAAGTGTGTTTTTCCGGTTAAGCAAACATTTTAGTAGAAATTAAATCGACTTCCTAGCGTAAACAATCACATTTTTATGGATATTGAAGCTATCTTCTCAAGACAGTAAGCACACACATTCGACGTTTCACCAGTCGATTACTGAATATTTTAATTCTCTCTTTTAACCTTGTTTTCGAAACAGGATATTTTTTAAATATAGAACACATCCCACATAAATATGATGAAATCAAAACACAGGTGCAATAGTAAAATAATGGTTTAGATGAAGTTATAAGTAGCGCAAATTCTGAGAACTGGTTTATTTTATAGCCGTTCTTCAAGATGTTTCCCATGCCAATGATTTTTTTTACCATTCTGTCAATTTTTTCTGCCATTATTCTAGTCGTACCAGGTCAGTCTTCATGTTTATTTCTAGTTAAATATTACAAATGAGCATCTGTGTGAAATGCTTTTGCAAATCCTTTTTATTTTTCATCATTCTAGTTTTTCTTTCTTTTTTCACACGATTAAATCCAGAAAAAACTTAAGAAAGTAAGTGACACTTTTGGATACAATGTCAATGTTATCTGCATGAGAATTCATCAGTAATTTCTGGTTTATTTATTTATTTATTTTACTAAGGATGCACATTTGCGACAAAAGACGTGTTGCTGGTTCTTGTCGCATTTGGCTATCTTAGCTAAACAAAGTCCACGAGTCCGTATATTTTAATAGGATTCAAGAACAACAAAGCAAGTGAAACGCAAGGCCAATTAAATAGACAAAATAGGCAACTGCCGAGGGGCTCCAAAGGTTTGTGGGCCTCGAGATTTTTTTATTATTTCAAGTCAATTTAATTTCGTGTTTTCATTCAATTTGTAAGAACAATGTATTCGAAAACTTATTCAAATTAAAATCACTTCTTATTTAAACTGTAAAACATTATTCTAGGATGTTTTTCGTATTTTCAAATTCGCTTGCAGATTGGTGTGGTCCAGCTTGTTCTGCAGTTGGCTGTCTGACTTACAAGTCAACTGCCTTGGCAAACTTTGCATTAGAGTATCTTGATTGTGTTAAGAACAATGTACTCGAAAACTTATTCAAACTAAAATCACTTCTTGTTTAAACTGTAAAACATTATTCTACGATGTTTTTCGTATTTTCAAATTCGCTTGCAGATTGGTGTGGTCCAGCTTGTTCTGCAGTTGGCTGTCTGACTCACAAGTCAACTGCCTTGGCAAACTTTGCATTAGAGTATCTTGATTGTGTTAAAAAGGTTTTGCTTGGAGAATACAATGTTTTTTTCCAACTTTAGCCCTGTTAAATGCAGGTTAGATGTAAAAAAATAATTTTAAAGAGTCTTTTAAAGATATTATTTTATGCAAGGAAGTTCTGAAAATTAATATTATCTAAAAAAGTTTAAGTTAAATCACTTTTGAAGTCACCTCACAATCTAATAAGAATTCGCAAAAGCAAAGCTTTTCGCTGTCAAATTGCGCAAACAGTAATCGGACATAGAAATATCCTGAATAAAGTGACGATATTTACATCAAATATTTTCTTTACTGCGCTTTTTATCAGTTTTATACCTAAAAGAAATTTGAATTTTGAGCTGCTTTTTAAGAAATTAAAATGAGCAAATCAAATATTTATGAAAATGACCCATAAGAATTTGACCTTAATACGCCAGTGATGTTTTGAATTATTAGCAATAACTGAACAGTAAAAATCATCACGAAAATTACCCTACGTAACACTACAATGTGAAAACAATTAAACTAAGTGATATTTTTTCCTAAAATCATTTAATTTATCCTTACATTTAAAGTTTAAAAAAATTACGTTCCTAAAAGCAAGTTTTCTCAATAATAAAAATGTTTCAAACAGGATTGTTTACGATTGATATGAGAGGGCTCTTTCGTATATTTAATACTGTTTTAAAAATAATTTTTTTTATTGTTTTAAATATCTGAACGAATACCGAGGTTTATTGTACTGTTGATTCGTCAAGCATTTTAAAATATTCTCTGTATACAATATTGTTTTAACTTTCTCTAGTAATAACACTTGTCTATTCTTACAAGATATTTTTAAAGAAGAAATGTTAATATTTAACCCGTCTCGATGAACTTCGCTTTCTTATGCTGCTTGTGTTTTCCTTTCAGCTCCTCTTGGGCAGCAAAGTAAGTGTTGTGACACTATTTTGAATGATTAAAGATTATATTCTTGTCCTTTCAAATGAAC
>BGPR01029541.1:0-19224 GCA_013235015.1 Araneus ventricosus | reverse complement strand
TACCATGGACATTTAAATAGCAAGAGAACAAGATGGTTTATTGTATTTCAGAATGTACTGATAAAATGCTTTTTTGTTTCAAACTTTAACTTTTAATCTTATTAGATTTTTCATAACTGATCTCTATAGTAATAAACATCATTTGAATAAACTAACACATGAATGAAAAGCTTATTTCACTTCAAAAAATTTATTTTTACAGTGATTGTAGTTCGTATTGCATCTGCTACATTAAAAAATACATAAAAATGAAGTTTATACACAAGCAAATTATTTTATATAACAGCATATTCAATATTAAAAATGCACAGCTTTTGAAACATTTCATTAAAGATTACACATATATTATAATATATTTTATGACAATTCAGAACAACATATTTATCAACAATTTCAGAAAACAATCAGTTCTGACATGCATGCAAAAAAAAGTTTGCTTTTAAATGAATTTTTTCCATGGGAAAGTAATGGTTTGTCTCTATCCTTCACAGAGAATAAAATTAAGAAATCAATAATGTAATGTGCAGATTCAGTTATATGAAACATGAATATCATAATGTAAATGCAATATTATAAGTAAAAAATAAGTTCAAACGTAAACAAAATGAAGTAAAAAATACATCAAAATGGTGCAATGCAACACTTGAAAATAGCCGTCAACATTCTTTATTCGTAAGGAACTGTGAAAAGTTGATATTGTTTTTGGAGTTTGACTGCTTTGAAAATTTTTCACATTTATTCTTTGGGGTTAAATAAACAATACTTTTGAATAACCACTGAATAATTATATCTGATAGAGGATAAACATCAACAAAATCCTGAAATTTCAAAATTTTAATATCTTTTGAACTTTCTAACTTGAAACATCCTAGGAAAAGAGTGCTGCTCGTAAATGTGTGACAAGCAAATTTTGTACAAGTACCTTTCCTTAAAATTATTATGATTTTCTCAAAAACTGGTTCATCATTATGAAATCCAGAGATAAGGCACATTCTTGATTTGTAAATCAGACCATTTAATTCTACTTTTTTTTAATGAATAAAATTCTTCACAGTCTGAAAGTAATCGTGTGATCTCTGTTGAATAATTGTTTATATCTACGATTTTCCCACTTGTCACTGAATTCTTTTTCTCTATAGGTCGTAAAGATTCCAAATTATAATAGCACTGTAGCTGTTGATGTCTTTAGGCCAATGAGTATGGCAAATTTAGATTATTTTTAATGCGTTGGCAACATGTTTAAAATATAAATACTTCGCCTCAAAGCACATTGACCAGGAACAAGTTAGTGGGCCAAATGCAAGAATAAGTCGTGGATAATGTACAAGAAAATGAAATTTAGGTGTAAATTTAACAGAAGGAAATATCTTTAAAAAGATTGTGATGATTTTGAATCAAGTGTGACAAATGAGACACACAAGATAAATTGATTTTTGGTGCAAGAACAATATCTACTATTTCTTTTAATGTTAAGAGAAGACACCATGCAGGTTCAGAATCTGGAACACTTTGACCAATAAATAATGGCAGAAATCTCAACAGGACTACGTACGGGCAGCAATCATTTTAATACCCTTCTGAGAAGGCTCTGAAATTATGGTTGGTTTGTTAGCAGCATCATAAAACCCAAATTTTGAATGCTTGATCTTGCAATTTAATTGTGATAGGGTTATATACTTCTTAACTATAAAATAATTTATAATCAACGCAAATCAAATGGAACAACACCTTCTAGTAAATCATGCATTACATCTGGCGGTAGCATGTTACTGCAATGAAAATATTTTAAAAAGTTAAAAGGAAACCATAAACAGATGTATACATTGAATCCTTGTTTACTAACGACAGATGGTGCTTATACAATTGTTTTGTACGCTGTACAAATTTAGATTCTGTAAAATTAGCCTGCATATCGCTTTTATTTGCTATGCAAAAGCAACAACAACGTACATTTGTACTAAAATTAGTAACATAGCCACCTATTTGGTGAGCAGCTAAATTCTCACCTATTATAGAAACAATTCCACCTTTAACATAATGAGGTATTCCTGAAATAATTATTCCATCGGTGTTTCTAATAACTTTAGGTCTTTTATCAGAGGTTGGAGAACTGCTTTAGATCCGAAGTATTTTATATCTGAGTATTTGCACAAATTAGCTAACTGCATATCTTTCCCTGAAGAACGATACTTAGATGGGAATGTTTCCTAGTGTAAAATAAAATGCACCTAGCTTGTGTTTTGCTTGATTACCTCTTAATGGGTTAAAAACCATAAATTCATCAAAATATAGCAAAATTTGTATATTTGGAAAACTGAAACAAAGGGTTGTTCTTAAAATTGGTTCCATCATGAATATCTGACAAAATATTTGCATTTTTACTTTCCGATGTAGACATTATACAATCTAAAACTTCATTATTTTTGCAAAATGCTTGAATAGTTTTTATAATAGGTACATAGTGGTAGTTTGAAACTTGAGTTTTCGACTTGAGCATATATTTCGCAGGTTCAACCAAACCAAAGTTTTCCTTCAGAAATTTTTTCTGAGAATATTAAGATTTCATAACATTAAAAGTGGAATTTTAATTACTTGCTGCAGGATTATTTAAAACCAAGTTTAGAACCTTCTCATTTACATTGTTTTCTTTAAGAGTTTCTACTATAGACTGTTTAGTTAATGAAACAGAACCTGTTTGGAATTCATTTACTGCATTTATTAATTCACAAATTGTAGAACTGGGCAGCAAAAATTTTTCTTGCATTTTCGAAATAAATAATACAACATTTCTATTGTAGTCTGGGATCAATATTGAATTCTCCCTGAAATTTTCAACATGATTGGGAACTGATTGAGACAGTTGTACCTGATTTCTGTTTTTGACATGTGTTAAGATCTCACTTAAAATCATTTAACACATAACAAGAGTGATACCTTGACAAATGTGACTTAAAAGAAGAATAAACTGCATATTTCAGCTGACAATTCTTTAGAGGGCAGAAAATAATATCATGTTCCTTAAAATGTGAAATAAACTTACACTTTAGAAAAGATTTAAATCCAAATGTTCTATAAGTTAACATATTTGTATTTTTAGTTTTAAATTCATCATGTTGATACAGGTGCTTTTTAAATGACGAAAAAGTGGTAAATATTATGAGACAACTGTTGAAGGCACAAATATAATAAAAATTAGGATCATATCTGTGAACAAATACAAATGAACATAAGAAAAATCTTTAGCACACAGCAAACTACAAAATAAATAACAGAAAATGACAAAATACAATTTTTTTCAATTTGATATAACTTTAAATGTTATGCTTAAGTGATATTCTGCGATAAAGAGTAAGGACTTGACTACATCGATTCATTCTCGGATACAGTGCAGAAATTGTTGGCTTTGAAATTTCCAACACTGCAAATCTCCTTCAACATCTGAGGTAACCTAACAAAAGAAAAATTATGAAATATTGAAAAATCATTTAAATTATGAATAATGCCTTTAAGCCCCTAAAAATAAATATGCAAATAAGTGCCCTATTAGTGCATTTTGAGGGCTTCTGGGAACCCTGAATAGAGTCGGGTAAGGTAAAATGGGTTGTCAAAATATATGGCTTATAAAACATATATTCAAGATGTTTGTTCCGATTTTCATTCCTCAATTGATATTATCTGACTTTCATACCTCAATAGAGGCATTATTTATATAAACTAAATTTCTTCCCACTGCAACTTCCGTATTAAAATTTATACATTCAGTACATTTTGAATGAGCATGATCAGAGTTTTTAAAATTGTGCTATTTGTATAAATACAAAATTTCCATTAACTGTAATAAACGAAATAAGTTCAACTCGTGTTCAACAATTTTCAAAATATTTGTTTTTTCTCAAAAACTAACCGTTTAATTACAATTCTTTTGTTATGAATAGGTAGACTAAATCCATATGATAAACGATATGCGCATATTAATACAGAGATGCTTAGTAGCCTCAAAATGAGAACATTTTCAAAGTCACTGTTATTAAAACTTCTCAACAAAGCATTACATTTATTCTGCTTATTTTGTTTGACAAAATTTTCTTATTGGATAATAACACCATTTTTATAAGTCTTGATCATGATTTGTGAAAACATGCTAGCGGTTTTAGCACATAAGATTTTTCAAGGTAATTTGCAGGGGAAGAAAATTTTGTTCCCAAAGAAATAAAAAAAAAATTATATTGTCTCAATCTTATAAACTGACACCTTGAATACATGTGTCTTTCCTAGACCTTTGTGTTTTAGTGGCTCCACTTTTGGAATCTTCTCTGAATATTATATTAAGCTACGCTACCCGTGAACGTTTTAAGAATATGTAAAACTAAATATATTTAAAAAAAAGCGACAGTTTTTTCTTTCAAAGAAAATTGATTTTTTTTTTGTTGAAAAATAATTTATATTCGAAAAATAGAATTACAGAAAAATTTCGTATATCATACCAGAATTTTTATATTTACATCACAAATCAAGTGAAGTGACCTCGTTGTTCCAAAAGAAGTGAATCCAATTTCAAAAGTACTTAAACATAAATAAATGTATTTAGAGTTTTAGGTAATGTTCCCTTCTAAAATCTCAGTTTCTTTCTCTAAAATCCCTTATGTTTGTGTGAGCAATGAAATTTAACTCTACAATGTACTTAAAAACCTGGAGTGGAAAACTACCCAATTACTCAAAACTATTGCATCTTAACATAGGTTAACTTTCTTAATAAATAATTAAATAAAAATGAAAATCATTCAGATTTATATATTTATTTTGTAAATTAATAAATATAATAATTGATCAAATTAAAAATGTTTCAATTATGTATTCGATATAATTTAGCAGCATATATTTAGAATAGCTATTCGATATGTTCAAAAATTATATTGAACCTTATACATCTTATTTATTTCAATATTTTCATAACTTGCGTAAATTTAATTTTAGTTACTACATTGTTGCTTTAGAGTTGTCCAGTAAAGAAAGAGAATAGTAATTTCTCCAAAAATAAGATCTCAGAAAATACAGAAGACATGAATAGGAAATAAAGTAGAGACTCTTTAAATGACACAGTTCAAGTTTAGGAGCTATGCAGATTATATGTCGATTATAAGTTGCTTACAATTTACTTTTTTCAATTCTTTGAAAAACTATAAATAAATGCATAGATATGAAAGTAAAAAAAAATCTAAACACAAAAAAGAATTATACATATTCCATCCATCCATATTCTTCATAAAAAATATATAATTTTAGATATAACAGTTTTAAGAAGCACAGTATAAATAATAGAAAGATGTTCAAGTTATGAAGGAAACAAAACGTAATAGGAACATTCTTTCAATTTGTTCTTATGATAACTTGATTTTGATAATTTTCATATTATATTTATGCAAGAAGTTTACAAATAGAATACAGAAAACAACAAAGTTGAAGAATCTCCTTCTTAAGGTTTACAGTAAGAGTGTGAATAAAGGTGTTCATTTAATGCTTAATCTAATTTACATGAAAACATTTGTTTAAAATTTGATACTATTTTAACTTTGCAAAAACTAAACTAAAAGACAAGATTACACATTCTATAAAGTACAAACTATATTCCTGAAAGCAATCATAATATATTTTACATAGTCCTATTAAATAATTGTAGTTTGATTTTTTGTCTTTGAATGCTTGAGTACCGGCATTTTCTATGAACAAATTTGTAAAAATAACTTATTTTTCAATACAATTGCAATCAATCAAAAAATTCTAGAATACATTTTTAGTATTTTTACAAATTTCTTTCTACACAACAATTAGCCACTAAATTATTTTGAGTTACTACAATTGGGTACTAAAGTATTGCGAGTTATACATTAAGCAAATTAATAAACTTGTGACATCAAAATATCAGAAAAAAAGGAAAAACAAACTCACATTTAGATTAGATTAAAATCTAATTCAAAGTTTAAAAGTCCAATAAGGTATCAAACACTATCCTAATGTTAATAATTATAGGGTAGATGATCCAGTTTTGGCAACCTTAAGAGAAAATTTGAAATGGAAATTTCACAGTGGATGACTGTTTAAATCATACTAGTCTTTACTACTACTATATATACTATTCTTTAGCAAATTTTATTGGCTTTCTGCTAGTTATGACATTTTTCTGAAGAATATTTCAGATTTTGAGTTATTAATTTTTTAAATAAATTACCCAATTTGCACTGAATTGGTTTTGGCCACCTCTATGCACCAGTTTTGGCCACACTAATATTATATTTTTAACAGACATTTTAATGAATTTTAAGTAAAAATAAATCATTTTTATGAAATATATAGTTTAGTACATTATTTTCTGTTATTTTAAATGTGATTTTTTTGAGGAATTTATAAAGATATGTAAAAAAATTTACCTAAACTGATTTTAGCTGCAGATTTCAGTTTAAAAAAAATAAACAAAAATGCAGAAAAGAATAATTTAATTTGGTTGTAAAATACAAACTATAATTTAATTTGGTTGATAAAATACAAATTATATATGCTTGTATAATTTTTTTTGATAAAATATGAAAAAAAAATGGGGAGAGGAATAAACTTAACATTGCAAAAGCATAATTTTTTTTAAAAATCTTACAAATCAAGAATTTGCAGTATTATACTCACTAACAATATCCACAAATATGTATTTTTATAATTTTTAGTTACAACATTAATCAAATTCATCAATCATTTTTAAAATTAGAGCAATCCATGCATACAAAAAAAAAAATATTCCTCATCATTCGAGTCAGGTTCCTCAAGTTGAAATTTTCTAACATAAATGTGAGGTAAACATTCAAAATGGAGATGTTTTTGACATTCCATTTTGAATGGCCTTTACCAACTTTAGATAGTGAGTAGCAAAATTTTTTTTATGGAAATGCTACCTGCCTTCTTATTTTTAATTGGAGCCATTACTATGTAAAATGAAAACAAACAAAACTAAATCAGTTACTTTTATTTTAGAAACAAAACTAAATTAGTTGATTTTATTTCATCCAGGAATTTTTAAATTTATGTAATGGTTTAAAACATGCGGCTAATTTATGTGTGGCCAAAACTGGCACATATAGTAAATTTCAAGTACCAGTTTTGGCCACCGCCCATTTAATCTTAAAAATAATTAATTTTGATATGAAATCAGAATAAAAAGAAAGCTTACCTCAATAACCCTAAGGGTAATAAGTTTTAGATTAATCATTTAATTCTGAGAGCTTGATGATGAAAAACTGCAAATACTTGTTCCTTAACAAAAACCTTAACAGTTGTGAGTTTACAATAAATGCTCATGCATTTAATTTTTTTACAAATCACATGTTTGAGAAAAATGAACCAATCAGATTGAAAATAGTAAAATAAGGATTGTTTAAAGTATTTGAATGCTTCTTATTAGTTGATTTGAAATTACTGGTTTAATTATTGGAAAAACATATCCAATGTGGCCAAAACTGGTGCAGTGGCCAAAACTGGAGCATCTACACTACTATTAAAATACTAATAAATCAAAATACAAGCTGATCAAATATTCCCTATATTAAAACTGACAACCATTAATAGAAGTTTTCGGTAATGAGTATGGAGATAAAAAAAAGGAAAAAACATTGCAGCAATGTAAATATATTTTAGAATACAAAGGTCATAGTGAATAAAAGTCTGTCTTTTAAAAATGATGATACATAAAATATCAAATTATTTAATTTTTGCTTTTACCATTATCTGATGTAACAAAAAAACTATTGCAAATTGAATAATTTTGACGCATTCCTTTTCACCATACACATGGAAATAAAATTAAACATATCTTCATACGTTTGTAATAATTGTTTAATAACCTAGTATTCATAATCTTAATTTTTAAAAAAAGTAAAATTTCGACATTTTATTTCAGGAAATGGTAGCAAAACGAACTTAAACTTAATTGACTTATGAGGAAAAGGTATTTAAAAATAAACGGCAATTAAATATTAAATTATTGGTAGAACATCGATGAAGAATACATTAAATGCATTAAGGAAGTGAACAAAATATTTTCATTTTTTTCACATCGTAAAAACAGCTATGAAAATGAGCTAAGAAATTTGCTAATTATTTAAAGATTTTTACGTTTAATTTATAAATTCAAATGTAATGGGGGTCGAAGGCCACCGACTCGGCATAAACAAAAAAAAAGTTTAATACGAGTGACATGAAAAGAAACTACAAATAAAGTATTCTTGTGAACATATATATGCATATATTTATTTTTTTTTCTTTCTTCGACATTCAATTTACTCAGCTGACAAATTTTTAACTTTCAATAAATGAGAAATTTTATTTAAATACATACTCACAAATAATTTAAATAGATATATACTAAATTCAACATTACCGAAAAATGAATTCAAAATAAAATTTAGTACTTACCAGTAAACTCCTGTACCAGTTCTTCAAATCCGCCAATGCGAGAATGTCCCGTCACGCTAAACATGGCCGAGCGAACACAGAAAGATGCGGCGGCACTTTGTTGGATGGAAGTAGTTAAAGTTCTTCCTCAAGTATACCAATAAATCACTCAAAATAAGGACATTACTGAAGGTTTGAAGTGTGAAACGATTCTATACCCGGATGGATCAATCCATAGTGGCGTCTGTTTTATGTATCTGTTTAGTGGGTTCAGTTTCACTTAGTGATGAAAGTTTCAGTTTGGAAATGAAGTTATATGGAGAGGTGAGATTTAACATCTGGCATGATAAAAAAAATGAATTCACTAATACCATTGTATTTGGTAGGTGCCAGAGGTTTGAACATGGTCAAATTACCAGACATATGGTAAAATGAACGATACTTTCTGAGGAATAATCTGGTAATTTTATCGTGATTCTCGTAAAAAAACGAAGTATATGGTATGAAAACCGTTTTTGCTGATAAATTAACTTTTCAGCGTTGTAATTTTACTAAACATGTTGGTAAAAAGAGCCATAATTTCGAAAACCAGAAATTCTCGTAAACCGTTACCAGAACGAACAGTAAGATTATTAAATAAATGATTTAAATACCGTAAATTTTGTTAATTATCACCAGAATTCTGGTTTTATTACCAGAAATGCCATTACCATACAAATATGGTTTTTCTGCCATAATTTTTTTCTCAGTGTATGATCTTTACACTAAAATTGTAGATTTCCTTCTAACTTCGGACTTATTTCGTAAATACGTTAACCGTTTCGCTCTTTTTATATACCTGTGTATGTGAACACGATAACTCAAAAACGCGATTAGCTAGTTAAATGAAATTCTGTACGGGGTACTGACAACAAAATGGTAGATCTGTACTAAAATTTGGGCTCAATCGGTGGAAGGAAAGCTGTCCAAAATGCATACTCGATTCTCTAGGAAACTAGGGATACTTGACACTACACGATTTTCTCAGATTGTGAGATAATCGGTAATTTTTGTGTGACATTTTTATTTGACCTTTGGTCACATGGTCATTCTGAGGGGATTTTAATTCCAATCTGAAAAGCCATCCTAATGGCGTAAAGGTAAATATGTTTTGGGGATCCAAAAGTAAATTTTCACTTTTTCATCCTCAGTGGATAGGAAATTTACTATTGAAGATGTGATAAATTAAAATATTTCTGAGTTTTAAGCATACTTCTAGCTATAATTTGATATACGAGTTATGCAATATTTTAATTCTAAGTGGTTTAATTTTTAGATTATTTAGAAAAAGTCAAGTTAGCGATACTTGACCCTAAAAAGCAAGGGATACTTGACCCTAAAACGTTAGGGATACTTGACCCTATCAGAAGCTATTGCAGCTTCGATGTTGTAGCCGACCGAATCACATTTTGTGGTTGGGATAAGTTTTCTGCTGCGAGGAGTTTGTCGGCAATATGGCAACTCAAATATAGAGAATAATTATTTACAAATTGTTTGTTAGTAATTATTTAATGAATAAAATTTCTTTTTAATGTGATAGTTTCAAATAATACAAATAATTATTTTAGTAAGAATTTTAACAAGAATTGAAATTTATTTATTCCACTTTTTCCTCGCTTGAAAAAAAAAACGATTTTTATTCATTTATTATTTTAATAAAAATCTTTTGCTCGAACTATTTGTCATCGTTTGGTTTCTTTTAACGTTTCGCGATTTCGTTAAGAGTTCGTCTCTTTGCTGGTTTGAATTTGCTCGTAGAATATTCTTCTTTTGCTTTTGTTTGCATTATAATATTAAGAGAACCGAGAAAGCCTATTTAGCAATTCCATTTTCTTGATTTGTACAACATTTTTAAAACCCTTTCTTTTCATTTTGGTGCTGTTATATTCTATTCTAATTTTACCCAAACTGGCAATTCTTCAATGCGCTACTGACGTTGCTAGGTTCCCAGTTCCATTGCTATAATTTTTATCATTTGATTAATTCAATATTTTATTTGTTTAGTTAATTTTGAACTAATTTAATTTAGTTTAATAACTAGATTGAAATTAATGAGTAAACTAATTTAATTTATTAACTAGAATTTTATTAATAACAATTGCGTTTTATAAATGCCATATTATTTTATTTTTAATATTAATTTCATTCATATTTTTTGATAATTAAGACTCATTTAATTCAGTACTATTAACCTAATACAGGACTTTCGTGTATATCCAAATTATCGAAAGAATTTAAGTACTCTTTGCATGTAGGGTCAAGTATCCCTAGCCTTAGGGTCAAGTATTCTTAGCTTAGGGTCAAGTATCCCTAACCTTAGGGGTACTTGGCCCTACGCAATTTCATGAAATATATTTATTTTGTGATTAAATGAGATATTGATTTAGCATCAATATGTATCTCATTCTTAAAAACAATTACTTTTATGATGAAAAAAAATTTAACTATTCGAGAAATATAAGAAAAAGTAAAAGTAGGGTCAAGTATCTCTAGTTCCCCCTACTATGAAGTTAGTCTCACTCTGGAGAACCACGAGTACGTGGATGAGAAGCCGCCGAATAAGTAAGCGGGTTCTCGCTTCCCTGGTGGGTAGTGTGGTTGTTTTGGCCACATCTCCGATGATAGGACGTACCTCCTATGGGAGGTGTTGGTGCATTGGCCAGTTATGGCCATTTTGTAACTGACCACAGTTCCCGTGTCCTGCCGCGGCGACCCAATCATTCAGATGCGACTTTGTGCAAGGCCGGGGTGATTTCTATATGAATACTAGGAAGTTAAAAACACAACATGCAATATTGTGTGTATACGAGGAAGTCCAGGCTAGGACACTCCTGCTAGTTCTTCAATTAGCTGCTAACAGCCCACTATATGAAGTTCAATAACAGGAAGGGCAGAAAAATCAGTTTTTGACACAGAAAATGGAAAATATTTGACCTATGTCAGTACTTCGTGTAGCACATTGATAATAATGCTTAATTTATTTATATTGCAAATCACACCAAACCATGAGAAATGTAAATGCTTTGCGAAATTAAACACTTAGCTGACAGCTAGTAAATATGTTTAAAACACGAAATTGAGAAAATATGAGGAAAACAAGAAGAGTTCGTAAAAATACAATGCCTAATGCTAAACAAAAATGTCTATTTGTTATTTACTAGCACAGATTAAAGGTCAACTGAACCTTAGGTATTGAATTCTAATATCATTCGTGAAACCTCAAGCAAAATCAGGTTTCAGCGTTGGTTTGTTTATCAGTTTCTAAAAGACAGGAATAAACTTCATAATAAAGGAATGATTATGAAGCTTTTTATAAACATATATGGAGGTTTTGTTTGTGTAATATTTCTAGCTGAGCATTTCTCTTTGTAAATTTTTATGGGTTTGACAAGACAAGATCATTAAAAAAATGACAATGAGTTGGTTATTTCGTTTTGTTCGCTGACTAAAACATCTGGATAAATATTTATAAGAGGTTTAAAATTATTTTTGATCGGATAACTGCGAGAAAAAAGAAAAATTATAAACAGCTAGGGGGATTTTTGAATAACTTACATGTAATGAATTCGATTCTATTAAAACGGCCATTATAATCAATGTATTGATAGTTAATATTGTGCTACTTATAGAATTTCTACAATAACAGTATTTATATAATGGTGTCCTCGTATCACATAGAAAAACGCTTTTAAAAATTTCGAAAGATTTTCAAATATTTACAGGGGGGCGGGGAAATATTGGAACTTGCTTTCATTTTTTAAGTGCAGCAAAATATTGCAAAATCTCAAAAATTAAAAATGCTTATATTTTCTTAAATACTTAAAATGCATCCCTTTCACAGCATCCATGCATCTTTAATTCGATAATAAAATTATAGATTTTAAACTAAATTTGTAGTATTTACAAAATGTATCTAATATTGTAAAATATATTTGAATAAAGCAAATTAAAAGAAAAAAATGAGTGCACCCATATTAATAAAAATCATCTTAAATGTTTGCTTAAATTTCTAAAAGTGAATGAACGATGTGGAAAAATTTAGAAGATAGTATAATTTCTATGTAGATGTAGAAAAATTCAGAAGATAGTATAATTTATATTTTCTACTTTGTATGTATATTATTAGAAATTTAATCTATATTTCATCAATCTGGACGATAAAAATGTGGAAATAGACTTCATTTTGCTTTGGAATAATATACTAGCCACGTATAATGTTATCTGAATTCTTGGAGAAAATAAGGTTAATATTGCCTTACGATATTTATGAAAAAAAATCGTTTATATCATTTAACATTTATTTTTTGATGTACTTCTTTAAGATTCCTCGTTGCATGAATGCAATAAGCAAACAAGCTTACCTCTTCGTTAGTGTGGTGATTTCTCAAGTGACATACTCTTTTATTTATTTACAATGTCTTAAACATCACAATTAAATACCTAAGATCTGTTTATTTTTCTACATATTAGTTAATTTCCAAATGTTGCAAAAGCATCATCCAGATTTCTTGAAAATCGTTCGCACCAAGAAGATTGTACTTTTTAGAAGCCATCGTGAAACTAGAAAAAATTGTACTAGCATTAGTCGTGTCGATTTTAGATAATTATTCACAATTTCTAAAGAGAGTTCACTGACCACATCAAACCAATTTTGAATGACACAATTACAATAGTAAAGAACTTAAAATATGTAAATAAAAAATAAAGAGATAATCTTGCGATTTCGAGAGCAGAGATCTGAGAGATCGTAGTGGTAGTTTCTTGCCATTCACGATAGGTGATTGAAGCCGAAACCCCTACTCTTTGAAAGTCTCTGAAGATAGTTAAAAGGACGTGAAACCATTGCCAATTGATTTCGAAAGGAAACACAAAAAATACCCAAGAGATCTGAGAGATCACCCGTGCCTAATGGAGGGCTAATTAAACAATCATATTCAATTGAAGTGATAGTTTAAAAAGGTTTCTACATGCTATAATCGCTCAGCTACGAAACGTTTCAGGCTATGCATTGCAGAAAAACAATTATAAACCCAAATGCTTCTTATTTAATCAATATTACTAATAAAATAGCCAAGAACTATCTCTCGGTAACGCTCTGACGTCACCAACAATAAAACTCGCGGCATAGCACTGCGAGACGTTAAACAAAATTATTTCATTGTTAGAGAACCTAAATTTCAGTAATTTTAAATTTAATAGCTCTAAAATAGTTAAATAAAATTTTCTATCGATTGATATAAAATTTATCTCGCTGTCATCAATAGTTCCCGCGAAATTTTAAATTATATTAATCATATATTTCAAATTAATTTCCGTTTTTTAATATAAAGCAGTAAATTACGACAGTGGTATATCACACGCGTGATATAGTTTGGACGCCACAATACATCTGATTATTATACATCCATTAAGGTTTTTGGAATAAAGAAATATGTAAACAAAAAATATTTCCTGTCATAAAACATATTTTTATTTTATTTGCTTTCAATCAATATTAAACATTTCTCTCGCATACATATCTATTTAAACACGTCAAATTTGACGGGAAATCTCTCAAATGAAGAGGCAATTTGCACCCGTCATACCATGAAGGGTGATTTTCCAGTTATATCATAATGAAAATAATTATGATCACATGCAAAAGTAACTGCGTATCACATCTAACATCAAACTGCACGTTGTCTTATGTTGTTCTGGGACGTCACATCATTTCTTCTCCTTCAAAATATTAAATGAGTTCCAAAATAAAATTGGGGCAACACATTCGACATGTATTACGTGAGCATGATCGAATTCCATTGTCAATTTATCATGTTTATATTTAATCAAGTATCAAGTTCATGTATCAATTTTTCATGTTATTATAGCATAAAAGTTTAAAATAAACTTTATAAATGTTTTCAACGTTTTAACTACTTTCGAATGGCATCTCTATTTGTTGGAAGTCAACTTCCAAAAATTCAAGATGTCAGGGAATAAGCTATTGTGTTAATTATTTTCATTCACTTGTGTTTATTTATCTTACTTCATTTCAGTTTCAATGCTTTGTTATAAAACAAATGTTCCATTCTATTTTTGTTTTACAGTGCGAATCGAATAATTTGTAGTGGAACTCTCTCCTTAATAAGATTGTTTCATAGATGTAACTTCTCAAAAATAAAGTTACATTAAACTTTAATTATAACAATGTGATGGTTCTATGGAAATTTATTCTTTTTCAATTCTAGGAAAACTAGATATGATTGTAAAACTAAAAAAATTCCTTCTTGGGAATGAAAAACTGAATCTACAAGCAAGCAAATAAAAAAAAATTTAAACTAAGAATAGAAAAAGATAAAAAAAATCACTTTAAATAAAATTCAATTGTATTTCATCCGAAAAGAGATTTTAACAAACATGCTCATTTTATATTAAGAGCATAATACATTCCTTACATCTCTTAACAAGTTTTTTAAATTTTAAGACACAGAGACAATTCTTGGTCGATTTTTTTAAATTTTTTGCCAAGAATGACAAGATCCATACCATCTCGTCACTCTTGGTAAAAAGTAAATCACATTGAATTAAACTAGTGCTAGATAAAATTACAAAAAAATGTTCTAAGTGAAATCAATAGTTCTAATTACATTTAAGGTCGACTAATTTTTTTTCTCTTTTCAGTACTTCTCCATTGCACACTTTAACACTTCACTACATTTAAAGCTAGAACTACCGTTAATGTATTCGTTTTAACAAAAACTATCCTGATATACTTAAGGCAAATCCTAATCACGTTATGAGTGCTTAGTAAAAGCATCGGTCTTCGATAACATCGGTATTCTTGAGTACATTTATTTCGCTCTTTACCTTGTATATAATTTTATTACTTTAAACGAAAGCTTTTAGTGTGTAATGAGACTTTTGCAAATCATCAATAATTCGATCAAGAAAACCGTCAAATAAGAAAAGGCAAACCACTAATCATGAAACATCTGAAAAGAATCACTTAGATTAATGGTTCGTAAAATTGTATACTTACCTATTATGCGCAGTGAACTGTAACTTTATTTCCGACTTTGGAGAACGTTTAGTGCGATAATTTTGTTCATTCAGCGATTTTTGGCTGTAAAATAAAGGCTCGAAGTGCAAAATAAATGGGTTTAATTCAAGCCCTGAAAGAAAAAGAAAACAGTCTTTAAGAAGGTGATCACATTTAGAATCAGAAGAGCAAATGAAAAGAAAGTAACTTCAATGGTTGATCGGTTAACAAACGAAATCTGTTCGTAGACGATGTTGGTTACCCAAAATGTTCGTTAAACGATCATTCATTTACCATATATTTTTATGGTAATTTTATTAATGACTTCTGGAGACCCGAAAAATGAATAAATGGTATAATTTCTTTCTAAGTTTACTTCTATATAATAACAACAAATTCAAAATTCTTGAGCAAGAATAAACTAAATTTTTGCGTTATTTATTTTACAAAAGAGTAGGGGAAGGTGCTGTACCTTGACCAGGGTTGTACCTCGGCCAATTTTTAACACTAGGGGGCTCTGCCCCCTGCTCGCTAAAGCTCGCCAAATCCCAGGAGGATTGCGTTGCGAAATATTACTTCTTTGATTTAAGTATTTATTTGATTAAAACTAATTTCTTAATTGGTTATTGCATTTGTTTCTGTTTTTGTATATGTTTATATATATATATATATATATATATATATATATATATATATAGGCGCAGGTATTTTCTATTCTGTTAACTTGTACATTAGTATTTTCTTAATGATACTACATTATTTTAATTATTTCAGAATTTTATTATCATTTAACCGATTAACTTATTTTATGCCTGTGGCGCCATCTGCTTATGAATTTAAGAAGAAATTGTTAAAAAAATTTATATTTATAACAATGAATTCTAAATTAAAAACTAAAATGTAAAAATAATTAAAATAAAAAAATAACTTTTTAGTACACTAATGAAACAGTGTTTTTAAAAACAGTTTTTATTCTTTTCTTAATTTAAAACACTTATAAATTGGAGAGATGGAATTTACAATAGGATCTATTTTAAATTTATCGGATAATATACCGTGTTTGGAAAAAGGAATAAAATCTAATTTAAAATTTATTTTCCCATAAGTTTTAGGAAAATATTATCTGAAACTTAAACTATCCAAAATATTAGTCATGCGAAGAAGAGGATGGAGTGAAAACGTGCTTAGGAATATGCAAGAAAAATGTGTAAATATTTTTTGGAAGTTTTTGATCTTCAAGGATTAAAAATAAATCGATTAAGTTGATACTAAAATTGAGGAGATAATTATGAGAGGCAGAAGATGGTAATAATGGCGAGTGAAAACACTCGGAGAAAAAGTTTGGCACTCAGGTACCGAACCCCGGAACATTGAATTGCCAGCGCAATGCCTTGACAACTGTACTATCGAAACCCACGGCTGGAAGGTGAAAGGGATTTTCTTATTCCAACTGTCATTTATATCTTAGTTTGGAATTTTAAAGATTGCTGAATTTTAGAATGAGGGGAATGTTTGATAAAATTTATTTGCAAGTTTTTGTTTCAAACATTTTTTAGAAAAACCCAAGCCGTTGACTTAAACTATTTTGACTTTGACCTGAACGTTCTCTGGCCATCTCTCTCTCATAAGCCATCTCCATCATTTCTAACTGATCTCTTTTGAATCATTTCATCCAAAGTTTCATTACAATGTAAGAAATATTGTGAACTCTAAGTCTTAAACTCATTTTTTTGCGAGAAAAAGTTATTTTACACCACATCGAATATAGTAACAGGCTATTCCTATGAAGTTATGCCTAACATGGCGGAGGTTTCCCTTTTGATTGGTAACAGACGTTGCCATCGACAAAAGAGAAATTAACCCCCTTTTTCCGCCACGTCCTTTTCCTCCTTAGCGTTTTATATATATAGATATCAAAACGAGAGTGTAGAGAAATTTCGTTTCCCCTCCCAAAATGTTTAGTTTAGAGTGACAACACTGTCACCTTGCACGTGGTCCTCTCGGGTTATAAGTTTTCTACTGAAATGAAGAAACAATTTTTGGGATGCCTGCGCAAGCTTCTGGGGGTGTTGAATTTTCATATTGTTTTTAGGAAAATATTTTTTTTATTTTTCACCTATTCCTCTTTTAGCTCCAAAACTGACACACACATTGAGAGAATATTTTATCAATAAAAGCATAAATAATTATCAGGGAGTAAATTAAATAATATGAGAGGAGGTGCTGTACCTTGGCCACCTGTAAACAGCATAGATCAGTGTTGTATCAACATCAAAAAGTGGGTTTTAGATAAATTTTTATCGTAAATAACCACACTAAACATTATGCGGGATGGTTAAGTGCCTGCTATATGAAGAAACCGTAGTGAAATTCCTAACACAGAAAGAAAATGTATTTGAATAGCCAGATTTTGAATAGGTTTTCAATATAAAAGTCGTAGATATTGCCATGATTTTGCCTGAACCGTTAATTTATCACTGAGGCTAATATAAACCTCCGGCTTCATTTTATTACTATAGCATTTTATTAGTTTAGTTTTTTCCTAGTTCAGGGAATTGATTTTTTAAAAAATTACATAAAGAATTTGTTCTGTTGCTCTATTAACTAGCACTAATAACACTGCGCTGCAAAAAAATTAAAATTTCGAGCCCTGATACCATTTCTTCGATTCTTATGTCAAAATGACCTCCCAAATCAAATATGACACCCATTTTGCCCCATCACCCACCGTTTTCTCAGACGTCCCCCCTCACCTATTTGTAACATGTTTGGTAATTTTATGTATGAATTTGACTTGGGGGGATCATTATTTTAACCATTAAATGTCTTCTAGGGTCTGACAGAGGTGAAAAGTTCTAAAATATGAACATTTGTAGCAAGAGGGGAGATTTGGGTGGTTTGTTCCATAAATTAAAAAAAAAATCAATAAAAATGACCAGTTTTCTGGTTTTGTTTCTCAAATTTTTTCCTTATTTAATACTTATTCCAGCTTCAGCCCCCTTTTCCTCCCAAACACCCCATATAATAAAAATATATACAATTTTGGCTAAAAGCGGGTGAGGGAGGTCCCAAGCCCTGACAAAAAGAGTTTGGAAGATTCATTGTACAATTTGCCCTTTTATTTTTATCCTAGTACATTTTTATGACCATGAATTTGATTTGGAGGGGGGAAAGGATTATTTTAACACTTAAATTTAAAAATAAAAATATAATATATAATAATAAATAATAATAGATAATATAATATAAGTAATAAATATAATTTATAATATAGTACCTTCATCTGGTGCTTGCTTTCTCTTGTACCATGAAGTAAGTTTTTCGTACCTAATGACCACCAGTATTCTGCCAACATGCTCGCATTTTTCAATGCTAGCCATGCTCGTTTTCCTTTACGATTCAGGTGTTTCATAAGCGTTGAATCTTTAAAAGTTTTAATTTAATCTGGGGCCCACGATAATTAATTCCTTGATTTTAGCCTCACTAAGACGAGGAAATTTATTTCAAAAGGATAAATCCATCACCTGTCATCCATTGCTTTCTAGAAACTGTTTGATCAATCCGAGTTTGATGTGCAAAAGCGACAACGTTGTAAAGTGAATCTTCCAAAATTTATTTTTATATATAATTTTATTCATCATATATTATATTTTGATTTTTAAATTTAATTTTAAAATAATCCTTCCCCCCCCCCCCTCAAATCAAATTCTACAACAAGAATACAGAACAATGTG
>BGPR01029540.1:0-19225 GCA_013235015.1 Araneus ventricosus | reverse complement strand
AAAAAAATTTAGTCTATGTATCAAGTTAACGAAACGTTTTAATTGTTTTAAGAGAAGAAAAAATCAATCATATCAATCTTAATCAATTAATTGTAGTTAAATTTTGATACTATATGAGTGGATACCATCAGGTAGGAAATTTGAGAAAACAGAAAAAAAGGGAGAGTAAAAATAAAAATTTTATCAATGAAAGAAAACATTCATGTTTCAAGACTACTCCGGCTAATTTGATACTTCTGATCACTTAACAAAAAATAGCTGGAAAGGACAATTCGCTTTAAATTTAGTTAAATTTAACTATTTTAACTAACTTTCCAAAAAATCGAATCTAATTAAGCTTTTTGAATATGAGCTTTACGGGACAATCCGGGATATTTAATTCAAATTTTAGGCAAATCATGGACATGCAGTCAGAAAGCGGTACTGCCCTGATTAGTTCTGGACGTCTGGTCACCTTAACTTAACGAATGCAGAGTCACACAAACATCTAACAATTCACACCGTTTCATCATTGATGAAACCTTTTTTCCCTTCTTTTCCGCATAAGCTTATATTTAATTCCTGGAATACAAGCCTCGATAAAAGTATGAGAGAGGGGGAAAAAACTGCCAAACCTCATAAAAACACAATTTTTTTTTGTAATATTTTGAGAACTTGCACGCTTTGAGGATAATTTTCCACAAATCCCTATTGCAGTAAACGTCATTAAAAAACAACCTGACATAATTCCGCGTTTTAATAATTTCATGCACGAGCTGCCGGTCAACAGCATTTGAGTAAACAACGGCTGCGGACGAAGAGAGATGTGGTAGTTTATTTGAATACCGTGAATGCAAATCATTCTGATAATTTCGGCTCCACGGACAGGAAAAGAAAGCAGGGTAAGACTCGTTCCGCCCTAACCCGGAGCAGGCACGTGGAGAACTCCGGTTCACATGAGTTCACATTTTATCGTGAGCTGCATTCTTTCCCCTACGGACAAGGACGAACGATAAAAACGTACAAATCCATTCCGCGGTTTTCCATTTTTTTCCCTCAACCTCTCGTTCCTTTATACGTTCTGGTGTAATCTGGCCTTTCAAATCTGGGGGTCGGAGCAATTGGTACGATAGAAAACGTCGTTAAGAAGATACGGTGTAGACAGGAGACTGCTTTGCTTTTCATTGCGATTGCTCTATAACAGCGATTCCCAACCTATGCGTCGCGGCCCACTTGTGGTGCGTGGATAGCTTATTGGTGGACCGCGGAACGCAATTCACTAGTTAAAATCAGGGGTAAACAAAGAGAAAGTACCATCAAATGAAGAAAACTCGTCAATTGAATTATCATGCTACCAGACTGTAAAATCCTTATATAGAACAATATCATTGGTCCCAGTGGCGAATCCAGGGGAGGGGCTATCGGGCTGCAGCCCCCCCCAGATCTAAACCAAAAATTTTGATTTAATTTAAAATCACTACAACTGTTTGATCTTAATTTTCATTTTAAAAAAATAGTAATAAAATCGCGACAACATTGCTTTCTGACTTGACACGCTCGAAATTTTTTAACTTTTCTAGTCATTCCACTTGCACTTGTAGCGTTAGCGCGGTCGAAAAAAGTTTTTGGCTAGTTATTTCATAGTATTTTTTATTAAATTATCGAAAATATTGTAGCGTTTTTTATTATTCTTATTGTCAGGAGAGGAAAGCCTGTAAAGTTAAAGTGTTTTGGCTTAATTTGGCATTAGTCACTACGATGCAAAATTTTTATGACCTCAGCCCCCTCCAGACCCGAATCCTGGATTCGCCACTGATTGGTCCCGTTGTGGATAAGTGTTCGGCAACAGTATTCAGCCGTTGCCAAACTTGCGCTGAGACATTTGAAGGGGTTTTCTACCACTTATCTATGTGAACGTGCTTTCTCAACTTTAGTTTATTGAAACGTAAATACAGCAACAAACTGAATGTAGAAAGTGACTTGAGGCTGAAACTGTAAACTTTTAATCCAGATTGACTCTCTCGTGGGCGACAAATAATGTTAAAAATCCCATTGGTTTTTTTCATTTTGAATCCTGACCGCTTGCTTCTGAGTTTTCTTACATTGTGATAGCTAAGTAATAACAATAATTTTTTTTTGCTTTATAATAAATACATCTTTAATCCTTTTACATTAAGCTTTACTGACATGCACGTGCATATAGTACATAAATGTATTAAATGTGTTTGCATTTTTTTACTTATATATTTAATCAGTGGGCCTCAAAACATTTTTTATACAACAGGTGGTCCGCACAACCAAAAAGGTTGGGAACCGCTGCTCTATAACACCTGCCTCTATAATGTAAGTTTCAGATTCTCAAATGGCTTTCCTGGTCTCGAAAACTCGCAAAGCCTTATTTCAGATTCTTCACTATTTAGAAGTAAAAATGTTTGATAAATGTATCTTAACTTAAAATATTTCTGTAAAACAGAGCTTCTTAAATACTGGAAGTCTCTGAATAGTGCTTTTGAAATTGCAGGTCGCGAAAAATCTCACAGGCCTCTATTTCAGATTCTTCAACATTTGTAGGGAAAGATATTTCGTAAATAATTCTTAGAGTAAAGTGAGTAGATTTTTCTGAATTTTTTAATCTGGAGGCTGACTGGGGGGGATATTGGACAAATATGGCAAATAAATAAATAACTATTTCATTTTTTCTGAATTTCTTCATTTAACAAAAATTCAGAAAGTGATAGAGAACGGTAGATCTTTTTTGTTACTACTTTTACATTTCCCCCTTCATTCTCATTAATCATAATTCGCGTGAACATTCTTTGTATAGTAAAGAAAAGAAAGAAGGTTGAGTAAAACTTTTCATAGGCTAACTTTTATAAAAAAAATTATATATACATATATATCTAGTTAATCTTGGTTTAATATGTACTATATACTGCTAAGCAAAAGGCGGTACAATCTAAGGCACTGAATTCGAATTCGGAACAAATCCGGGACATTTTCAATTCGGCGTAAAAATCGAAAATTGAAATTATCCCGGTTAATCTGAAGCGTCTACTCTCTTAAGGACAAACCACTTTCTTTCTCTTACCAAAATAGGGTGACCATGTTCTACGCATAGTAAAAGCTGGGACGAAAAATTCATTGCTACTGTGTTATTATTTATTAATTGCTATTAATCCAAAATTAATTTACTTCTGATTTGTTTTCCTTCCGTTTCAACTACATTTTTTAAAATTAAATCTTGTCGATCTTTTTCAAACGTAAGTTACTTACTTGTAATTTAAATCCCGCACAATCCAGGACATTTCGATTCAGGATAAAGAATCAAAATTCGGGACAGCCGAAAACTTCTTCTCATTCAAGAACCTTTCTTCAAGCACGAAATAATAATAAAGAAATATGTCCTAAACATTTTGTTGCAACCCCAAAATTGGAAAATAAATTTTGAAAAATAGAGAAATAATCGATGATGAATGAAAAGAAAATCAATTTTAAAAAATTAATTTTATTTAATTAATATTTTTAAATTTATTGAATTTTTAAATTCACGTTCCACACATTTTATTGAATAGTTTTAAATCAAGATTATTCTTTGAGCAATTTTTGCTTAAAATATCGAAAAATCCTACAAAAGTACTCGGCACTCATATTTTAGTGACTTAATGTGGGTCAAGTTCATAGTTTTAAGAAATACTGTGTTAGTATAATTTCTTGTGAAATGTTTTTCCTTTTTTTATTTCCAATTTCCGGGATAGGTTCAGAACACAGAGGAAAATTAAAATTTTGACCTTAAAATCTTTTTCCTCGACAGAAAACCTATTCCAATTAGAATTCAAAATGGAGAGTGGTCTCAGACGACGTTTTTCCAGATGGATTCTTTTTTCCTTGGCTTATTTCAATCGTATGTCATTAATTTTGTTGCATTTTAATGTCTTATACATTTTTGTTTTCTTTCGATTATTTTAAACCTTTGTGTTATAATAAGGCTTGTTAAACAACGGATATAACATACAGCGTGTGCTTTTGGAAGTTTCTTCAATATTAGCAAACAAATGAATTTTGAAAATTCCTCTCAATTCGAAAGTTTTCATAAAAATTATTCCAAATAAATGGAATAGAAATTTCACATTGTTTATTATTAATTAAAGCTTCATTGGCCTTTTTTAATTAAATTTCTGTCCATATATATACTTCGGGAATGTATTTTGCAGCTGGATCGTGAATGGAAAAAATTTTGGAACCCTGATTTAGAGTAATCATGAATCTTTAATTGTCTGCGTGTATTTTTAGTTAAATTAATAAGATCTGAGCAGGAAGGATTCGTTAAGAACAAGAAAAGTCAATATCGAGGGAGATTTATTCAGATATATAACAATTGAGTTGCAAACTTCGAAAAGGGCTCATCCTGATGAAAACTTTTCTTTTTGTAATTTTACAAAAACGTCACGTGCTATCAATTTTCCTACAATCTCACTTCTTTTGAAACTTCAGTTAGGCTGTGATGTCATTAATTCTGATTATTCCTAAGTTATCAGTCTTGATATTAATCCTTTCTTGAAAACAGCAGAATGTATAGTTCAAACAGCAATTCGCTAAAGGTTGTTTAAATCATGTGTTGTAAAGGTTATTCAGTATGTTTGCAAAGCCGACATTTTTTGCTGTCTGAAAAGTTTTTAATCTACAAAATTAATCTACTAATTAATTAATTAATCTAATCAAATTTAATCTACTTCATTTAGTAATTATACTAGAGTAGTAAATTTCTTGGTAGCTCACGCTAAATTTCTCCTAGTTTTCTGCTCCTAAATAAGGCCGCGGTGGCACAATCGCGGCTATACCGGAGGGTCGTAGGTTCGAGAACCGTTTCCTCCGAAGATCCGCCCTGTACTCCAGCCTGGTGCACGCTATTTCCGTCGAGATCACGCGGCCTCCCGTTAGTGTGATATTGAGGCTTGGAGAGTGTGTGCCGATTCAGAAGTCTTCGTCGTCTGACCCTGCCCAACATTTCGTGTCCGTCCTAAAATCGCCCTCGTGTCATTTCAAAAGGGATGTTAAGCTAGCTATATTAAACTAAATTCCTAATGGTAGGGAAAAGTATTTGCTGTTGCCTCCCTTCTGACAAGGTAGCCTTGTAAGATGAGTAAAACAGCAATTGTAAATGCATTTCTATTATTTAAAAAAACTTGTCCGAAAAGATTTTCTACTTTTAGATCTCCGTTGATAGGCAACTCAAATTTATTTCTGTTTTCTTTCTAGTATAACTTCCGCTTTTAATTGAATTACGAAGCAAAGAAACGCGAATAAAGGAATTGAATGTTGAAATGAAATCTTACTGCTCTGAATTCTGGAAATCCTTCAATAGTTTGCTTAAAGGACATTCAATGATCGAAGCAATGCAAAAGTCAACGTAGTCTAGACTAAAATTTTAATATTCCATTCTATCATTCATCGAGTCTTTGGTTTAGCATTCCTCATTGAAGCACTTGGTTAAACATTATGATTCGCTATCAAACGCCTTTTTTGCTGTGTAAAATAGCAAATTTCTGAGTGCAACATTAATAACTTTACCAAAATAGCTGGTCAGCAACGAATATGGAATGTTCAGAATCCATGTGTTTCGTAGTTATCATACCTCATGACATGTCGAGGTTCCAAACATGGATGTAAGTTAGATAAATCATAGCCCACTTTAAAATGAAAATTTAAGAAGGGAAGTATTGTTTAGCAACGGATTCGGAAACCCCCCGCGCTTTTGCGCATGCGCCGGGAGGAGTTATTTTTGTCAAAATAGCGGGAAAGTGAAGAATGGAAGGGTGAGGCTTACATTTTACTGAGTGTAATCTAACAAAGAACTCCGGAAATGCGCTCATATGGACTCATTGCTTGACACCCCTTTCCGGTGTAAAATCGTCTAAAAGTGGTAGTCTCGGAATCCGTTGCTGAACAGTAGGTCTTTGAATACTTTCCGTCGTTCAGTGGTTTATTTCACAGTTATAATCTCGTTCAACTACCATCAGATAGTAGGACATTAAGGTTGATTATGGATAAGTTTGGATGTCTGTTTTAACTGGAAAGGACAGATGTTTTAGTTTATACAATAGCATATCTCTGTCGCAGCATGTTATGCGAGCACACCGCTGTCTTTCATATCCCTGATGAAAAAATAAAGAAGGAATATAATTAAGAAACAAAATCTCTCTGACCCAGAAGAATGAGTCTTCAGAGATTGTCGAAATGTGATATATTTGCTGTGTGGAAGAATATATTTTGGCTAAGATTACAATAAGTCTGGCTTCCATTTATAGAGTGATATAACAAAGGGGGAAAACTAATCTTTTTTGCTCCCTTCAGGGCCGGCCAGCGAGGTTTGAGAATGGTGCGAGCGCACAATGTTCCGCACCGCTGAGTGATTTTGCAAAATGAAAATTGATTACATTGATTTATTTAACAAATCAAAATTTATCTCAGAGTTTTCTCTTCCAGGACACAATATTACAATATTTATTTGAAACTAATTTATTTTAACTGTATCCAAACTTTATTACTGTTCTGAAAATTATATTGGCCTTTCTAATTACAGTCACATCTGAAAAAAAATCATTCTCAATTATGAAAATAATAAAAAATTATTTGAGATCTAGTATTAGTCATAAACGATTTACCTCCATAGCCATTTTGTCTATCAATCCCGAATTAATTTATAAACCAAATTATCATGATATTGTCAACGAATTTGCTATAAAATATGTATAAAATGAAGCAAAAATCACATATTGTAAACTTATTTTAGTAATTCGAATATCAAATTGTATTTATGAAGCAATTATTTTTCTTATTTGATTTATTAACTATTTTTGTGTGATTGAAGTATTAACTTTACAAAAATAATTTAATTATTTATCATTTTCTTGTTTACCTTTAGACCTTAGAATACTAAATTATGCAATGTAATAAATAGCAAAATACAATAAATTATTTCATTGTGTGAAAATTTGTTTCAAGGCCCTGCAAGTCAATTTTATACCAGGCTCCGCTTCTGTTCGGGCCGGCTCTAGCCTCCTTGAACATCTGAGAAAAAGGTTCAGAGGAACTTGAAGTTTCTCGAAATGGTTGGTTTTCTAGCTTTCTAGCATAATTCTTTTAAAATATGCAAGCTGCTTTTTACTTTCTCGTTTAACAAGTATAGAAAGTGAAAGTATTACATTTGCACCAAAATTCGACCTCGAAATATTGATGAATCAACACGTTTTAGTCCTCCCTGAATCCGAAAAAATAATTTTTAGAACTCGGTTTGTATATGCCAAGATAACTCAAAAACAGAACAAGATAGAGGAATGAAATCTGGTGTGCGGTCTATATGTTTCGATCAATGTGGATAATCGGTTATTATATATAATGACTGGTTATTATGTATAATAACCGATTATCCACATTGACCGTAACATATACATCATAACTGTAGATTTGCATCCAATTTTGGACAAAACCTCCAGCAGGAAATCTGTCTGTTTGTCGATCCGTCTGCAAGTAAACACGATAACTCAACAACGCAATGAGCTAGATGCATCAAATTTGGCATATGGTTTTATCACTGCAGTTTTTGATCTATACCAGATTTTGCACCAATCCGTCAAAGTCTACACTGCCTGTCGGTTTGTCTTTTTAAGTGTATGCGAACACAATAATTCAAAAACGTAACGAGCTAAATAAATAGTATTTGGTATGTGGTCTTAGCCCGCATATTGCAGATGTTTTACTCAGTTGGCAAAATGGAAGAGATCCAAAATTGCGTACTGGATTCTTTTTACTATACGTCAAATCTAACACAAAACGTGCCATATTATGGAAGTACACGAAAAAGTTGAGAGGAGAACAATTTCGTTGGTTTATTTTATTTCTTTGCTGTGATGACAATGAAAATTTTGAGAATTGAAAATAAATTGAATATATTTAATAAGTAATGCACAGAATTCTGCAAAAATTAATTGCCTGAGGTAGAATCAAGTGTTATTTATTAGCATTGGCAAATCCAGGATTTTGGTCGGGGGGGGGACTGAGGTCATAAAAATTTTTTATCCTCATGAGCTCATGGCTTATGTCAGTCAAAACACTTGAAATTTACTCACCTGACAATAAGAATCACAAAGGACACTACAATACTTTCGATGATTTAATAAAAACACAATGAAATAACTAGCCAAAAAAATGCTTTAAACCGCATTAACGCTACAAGTAGGATTGGAATGACTACAAAAGCTGGCAAATTTTCGAGCCTGTCAAGACAGAAAGCAATGTTGCCACGTTTTATTATTATTTTTTTAAAAGAGCGATTAAGAACAAAAGGGTGTAGTGATTTGAAAAAAATCAAGAATTTATGTTTAGCTCTGGGAGGGGCTGAAGTCCCCTCGATTCGCCCCTGTTTATGAGAAAGTGACGACTTGCTGTCTGTTTTGTCCAATCACTGTTGATAATGCCGACGATGGAATTATAATTCGTCGCTGACGTTCAGCATGTCATTCGTCATTTTTATCGTGTTCTTTTTTTAATGTTTTTTCTTCTCAACTCGTTGATAATAAGCGGTCTTGGCTTCTGATGTTTCAGACGTTCTTACACAGAAAAGCACATCAGAAAATATATCCACTGAACGTGGGTGGAACTCAGTTTTCCATAGCTATGTATTTTAAATTAATTCATAACTCAAATTAATTGATACATTAACCCTGATGTTAATTAATACAATAATGAATTTGAGTCGTGGAACTTTGTATATGTTATTAATTATTTATGTAATAGCTATTCAGAGTATATATACAATTTTTGCAACACCATGTAGAAAATTTCTTTCCTCTCACTTTTACTTACTAAAATATCCAAGTTGCAGGTATAAGTACATCTTGCACACTATTTCGAAACATAAAACTTAATTGCACGCCTCCTTCTCGTCGTCTGATCAGAGTTTAAAATTACGAGATCCGTTCCAAATTACTCCTCGAATTGCTTCAAAACGGGCCGTTAATATAACTAAACTAAACTAAACAAAACTAAAAACAGCAACTGAATTGCTAATGCATTTTGTGTATTTCTTGATTTATGAATATTATTATTTCCTTTCAATTTTCAAATCTTTAATAGCAACCATTTTTCCAACAACGAATTGTTAAATTTCTCTAATAAAAATGAAGGCCTGAATCGCTTTATTTTAATCGCTTTACTAATCGTTTTGTTGCAAAACAATAATCATTGCTGCGTATTTGATTTTATTTTTCCATTCCAAGAGCGATATTAGAAACTAATTGTCGATTAATTTGTCTCACAAAAAATTACTGCATCTATGAACTAAAAAAACAAAACATTAAAGCCGTTTTATACTTTTTTTTGCTATTCTTTGTTCGTTGACCTTTTAATATGACATGATTTCTCTTCGCGTATTGAAAAATGCTATTTCCAAAATTCAGTTAAAACATGATCCGAAATTTTGCTGTGCCGAAGCAGGGGTGCCTAACTAAATGTAAGACCACCCCCATAGATATAAAATGCAGTCTCTGTTGGAGACTTTTTTGTCTGAAAAGTCGTTAACCGCTGGAATAGACCTAAACAAGGGATTAAATTCCTACCCCCAAAATTCAAACCACTTTTATTATCGAAAAATTCTCTACTACACTGCATGATAGTTTATTTTTATTCGGCAGTATTATGTAAATTCTGATTATTTATAAATTTAAAACTGAAAAATTTTTTTTTTTAGCTTAAAACATAAAAAAATTGATTTTTGGAAAGAAACACGAATTGGAAAAGGCATTGAAAATCATTAAAACGCCTTAGATTAATTTTTAATAAGATTTATATATTTAATTTTAATCCTATTTCAGAATGACGATAAAAAATAATTGTTAAAGATTTCTGTGACTATCTATCTGAATTAGAGCAAGAAGACATCTATTTGCATGATAGCAGGGCTTCTTAAAGTTATCTCACTCGCTACTCCGTTTTGGGTGGAGATCTTCCGTTACCCCATTTGCCATGAATTCCAAGATCGAAAATAAATATCAGCGGAGAGTGTCTGGTCTTCGACTTTCTCCTATACTTAAGCAAACCGGCAAGTTTTGTGTTTAGCTTTGCAGTATAATACTTAAGATAATCTAGTAGGCATTTTGGACCTCTTCTAGTTGAACAATTGGATCTAAAATTTGATATATATCTACAATTTCTATGTTACGACCAGATACCAAATTTCATTTATCTAGCTTGTTGTATTTTCTAATTATCGTGCTCACACACAAAAAAGACTCACAAACGGATCATTAATACAATACTTTTCATTAATTCCATTCAAAATTAGACACGCGTCAACAGATATGGTTGTAAATATCATATACTAATATTCATCCAACTGACTTGTTGCGTTTTTGAGTTATCTAGTTCACAAACACTCAAATAGACAGACCAATCGGATTCCAAAATTTGATACCAACTTACAATCCTAGTAATAAAACCGTATACCAAATTTCAACTGTCCATCCTGATGAGTTTTTGAGATACTGAATGTGTTCACAAATACACAGACATAATTTTAAAAATAATTTTTTTCGTACTCAGGGAAGTTTAAAGAATGGGTAGTCATCAGAATTTTGAGGTCGAATTTTTCGACAAGTGCAACATTTTCTCCTTCTGTATTGTTTAGCTCTCCGCGCTTTTATACACAATATGTATAATTTTATTTACTATTGCAGAATAAGAATATATACGAAGAACTGTTGTCAGGACACATTAATAGAATTCTATAAGAATACTATAAGTAAAGTTTAAAAGGCAGACGATTAACACTTTATATCAGGAACAACTATTGATTTGGATTAATTTCATGTTTATATAATAAGAAATAATTATTTAATTAATTGTTTATTTAATTAAACATGGAGAAAAATAGCTGTATGTTTGAAGTTGATTGTTTATAGAATCTTTTGGTTTAATTGATATTCTCATTTTATTTAAAAAAAATGTTTCAGACGATAAAATGATTTTGTATGTAATAATATTTTAAGGAAAAGTAAATTTTGAATAAAAAATATTAGACATGAAATTAACTTAATTCCGAGCAAGGCCGGGTATATAAGCTAGTTGATAAATAAAAGGAAATTCCATAAAAAAATAATTAATCTAAAATTCTTATGTAATTTTTTGATGTCAATCCTTCCCCCGCCCCTTTTTTTTAACTATTTTTGCCTACAATTGGTAGAGAATCTGGAAGAAAAAGTCATTATGAGAAATTTTACGATCCCATTTGGGGTAGTGATCCAAAGTTTTAGAAGCCCTGCATTATATTATGAATTATTGTTACTTCTTCCTTCGAGTTCACGAAATATTGTTTCTCAGAATGTATTTTCCATTTAAATGTACTCCCCAGTCAATAAACCCTAAAAATATGTTCTCCATTCAGTGCACTCCTCATCTACACTCAAGGTGTTATGTATTGTAATTTTTATGAAAGTGTTTGAAGTCAACCATCTTTTTAACTATTTTTTCCTACATTTGTTAAAGAATCTGGAAGAAAAAGTCATGATGAGAAATTTTACGACCCCATTTTGGGGTCGTGTTCCACAGTTTTTAGATGCCCTTCATTATATGGCAAGTTATTGTTATTTCTTCTTTCGAGAGTAGAGTGCACAGAAATATTGTTTCTCAGAATGTATTTTCCATTTAAATGTACTCCCCAGTCAATAAACCCTAAAAATAAGTTCTCCATTCAATGCGCCCACTATTCACCTAGACGCAGGGCCTCCCTCTCGAGGCCGTAGATGCGCTGGGCCCCACGTGGAAGGCCTACTTCTCGGGCATCCCAGCCTAGCTGCGCACATTACCGTGACAACAGGATGCAGTACCTGTACTCCGCCGCAGTCGGAGAAATAAAAAAAATAAACAATAATCAAAGAGTGCTCGTGTGTGCATTGACGTCGGCACACGAATCACGTGATCTCGTTCGATAACCGGCCCCGGAGGCATGTCCTCCCCAATTTAGTGAGCGTGAGCACTGTGCACCGATGCACGATCTGCGCATCCGCCCCGATGGTACCTTTGCGCTCGAGGCCTTATCTTTAAAACGCAGCCATTTTTAATGAATTTCATTTCAAAAAGGAAAGGCCATTCTGTTTCGCGGGGGGGTTATGACTTCTATTTTAAGACCATTATGTACTATTGTTTTCTTACGAACGTTCGATTTTAGTGTTCGAAATGAGGTTGTTGAAATTGGAATTTATTTTAGTTAGAGCCGGGAAAGGTGAAATTTTAGATTTCGAAGCATTTTTGAGTGACAAATTCCCCTATTGTTTAAACACAAAGCATATGTGCAATTTAGTGGTGTTAAGATTTATTTGTTTTCTAAAAAGCAACTTTTTTTAAAATTCGTATTTTTTCTTTGTTATTATTATTTTTAAAGCTTGCTAAAAAAAAAAACTATTGATTTTCAATGAACAATTACGAAGAAATAATTTTAAACATAATGTACATGCTAGTGCACTTATATACTGTGCAATACTTTAAAATAAAAGTCAACAAACGTATATTCGAAAAGCAGCATGGCACCGTCTTTTAATTACTACTTCCGTCAATATTAAAATTAACGTGACAATATATTTGTAAAAAAATTATCGTTCTTGCAAAGAACTGAGCCAATTAATGCATCCATGAAAAAAGTTATTTGAGCAGCGCCATTTCAAATTAAAAATCCATTACTTTGCAATTTCTGCTCGTAACGGTAAGAACAGTTCTTTTGCAGTTAAAAATTTAGTTATTATTTTTTATTGACTAATAATTAATCATTAAAATTAATTAAAAGAGGCAACATTTAAATTATGCCGAAATGCATCACTACGCAATGTGATATAAGTTACAGTATCCCGCTGCTAAAATGCACAAGCTGCCTCTGCCAATTCCATCTTATCAGATAAAAGAAAGTCAATTCAATCACCATGATTTGATTCTGTAAAGAGTTCTGAATTATATTATCTTTATATTTAGCGCGAGAGGTGGTTTCTTCTGGAATATCGCATCGTGCATTCCGGTCGCATTACGTCAACGCCTTTCAGTAGTTTGTCAGCTAGATAGCATTATGAAAATTCTTTCTGGGTTAGGCAGACGTTTCAGGTCTCTCTAATAACTGTGACAGTTCTAAAGTTTCTTTCTCAAGGCTTCGAAATACAATATAGCTTCAAACTTTATTTCTCTAAGGTTTTTCTATGGACCTATTTCAACCGAAAGGTCTCTTTTTTCTTTCTTTCATTTAATAGTCTGGAAAGATATAATGAGGGTGAACTCCTGTGACGTGATTGTCACAGGACAAACGTCACTGCGCATGTCATTTACAAAGGCATCTGCATCATTTTATTGTAGCTGTCTGACAGTAATATCTCAAACGCAACCTTTTTGAGTGGAAAAAAAAATTTAATATCGTTTGTCTTTTGAATGTTGTAATGCGAAAGAGAAAGACATACGAACATTTTTAAAAATTTGAAGGGAATTTTTTAAGTCGACATCAAATCAATTATAATACTAAACAACACACTGGTATAAATATTTATTAAATAACTTGTAAAAATAAAAAAAAGTCTAAAAATAAGTAAATGAAATTAACAAAAATTTAAGATTAATTAATTAATTTAAACTTTATTTCTCTAATAATGGCAACGAAGATGAAAGATTCTAATGTAATCAGAAAATGATGTTAAACAAGCTATACTAAATTTAAGAACTAATGAAAGCAACCAAAACCTAAGTTAAGTTCTACATTATGAACTAGAAAATATGAAATAAAAACCCTATATATTAAAATAATTCGCAAAACCAAAGTACCAGTCCCCCAGCTATTGGGTCCATTTCGACAATATTGTTTCAAATGAAAGCTTATGACCTATCAATGGTTATCAATGGGTGAAAACCTTGACAGACTTCCCCAGCCTCTATAACTGGACCGATTTCGCTATTTTTTTTTGCGCTACTTCATAAGCATAGCTAACCAATCAGAATGCTCCACGTTTTATTGTATAAATTTAAAATAGCACTTTTGGTCTGTACATATGCGTTTCAATCAATATGGGGACTCAAGAATATTGCAAAATACCTATCGCAGGGGATGGAAACTTTATTTAGAGCAATATCATTTTTGAGCAATATTATTTAGAGCAATATCATTGCGTTTATGGATATGAAAACTTTTATGCAGAAATTCGTAACAAAATTGTGCAAAATATTCCCATTCAATTCCATAGCCCAGGAGGGTCGACTCAACCCAATTGTTGTAGAATCTTTTGATGACCCCCCCCCCCGGGGGAAAGACAAACATGAGCACGAATTAGGGCTGCGGCCATCAACTTCAGGAAACTTCATCATATTTAAAAAAAGACAAGTTTCATATTTAAATAGAGGTGTAACTTATAAGTAAGGTCACACAATTATTGTATTAATTATTACACTGGCATACAAAAGTTAAGGAACATTTCGTAAAATGCGAGAAATTTGCAACCAATACGAAAACTATGTTACAAAATCAGTTCTGGAGAATCGTGTGACATTCAATAGAGTATCATGTACATATTACAGTGAAGATTCGGTCACGAGGGCAATTAGGGGTACCACCAGAAAGGGATGAAGGCGAAAATGGAGTTTCACCCATCCTGTTTCACAAAAAGCTGATAACGAGATGTAACTTTTCTCAATGATTATGGTTTAGTGTGCATAATATTTACATGCATTTTCGTAAGCATAGCACAAATATTCGGGAAGCTTTAAAAAATCCCAAATGTTTCCTCATGTGTTTTGCTTATAACATGCAGAGTTTTCATTCAAATTATTCGAAATTTGCAGAGCACTTGACAATATGTTACAGAAGTATTGTATTAAACTTTGAAGTAAATACGTTGAATATTACAGGAAATATTAGTGCTTGTACTAAATAATTTTTTACTGCGCATGTGCGAGACGCAGCGAAATTTTTCTTTCATAACTTCAAAGCCAGACATATAGAGCAACTTTGAAAAAAATTCCAGTTGAATTCCATTAAAATTCAGAAAGCTGTCGGCATTTCAGTGAGGAGAATTTCAATTTCTCTTTAAGAGAAGCTAAATGAAGAGGGTTCTTGCACAAACTGACATTTTTTAAACTTTAATCTTCGAATGGTATTCGAGAAAATGCAATTTAAATAATGTATTTAATTTATAAGTGTTCATGGTATTCAGGATATTGAATTTTACTAAAATTCAATCGTCAATCAATACGTTGAATATTTCTTGTAATATTCAACGTATTTACTTCAAAGTTTAATACAATACTTCTGTAACATATTGTCAAGTGCTCTGCAAATTTCGAATAATTTGAATGAAAACTCTGCATGTTATAAGCAAAATACATGAGGAAAAATTTGGGATTTTTTAAAGCTTCCCGAATATTTGTGCTATGCTTACGAAAATGCAGGTAAATATTATGCACATTAAACCATAACCATTGATAAAAGTTACATCTCGTTATCAGCTTTCTGTGAAACAGGATGGCCTTCGCCTTCATCATTTTCGCCTTCATCCTTTTCTGGTTGTCCCCCAAATTGCCCTCGTGACCGAATCTTCACTGTAATATGTATATGATACTCTTTTGAATGTCACACGATTCTCCAGAACTGATTTCGAAACATAGTTTTCGTATTAATTGCAAATTTCTCGCATTTTTCGAAATGTTCCTTAACTTTTGTATGCCGGTATATTATTGACATAACAGACACAGACACAAAAATGCACTTCAAAACGAAAGTGATTAGAATTCAAGATATTAGAACTCTTTTTTTTGTGTTTTATAGTCTGTCCCACTAATTTATACGCAATATTTAAAACATTAAGAAATAGAGGTTACGAACCGCCAAGATGACTGGGCCAGTGTGAAGCAAGGCAGGTGCTGCTATAGTAAACAGATATTTCAATCAGTAAAAGAATTAATTTTACCATTACGAGCAACAATTCCCCGTTGTGCAGTAAATTTAAAATATCGCGATTCACTTCATGTTTATCATATGGGCACGAATTGGCCCTATTATAATGTCATTATAATTAACAATCTTCGCTTTCATTAATAAAATGTAAGTTTTCATTATTAATAATCATCAGTAGAGCTTTCCGTGTCTATATATTTTTTACACTAAGAGTATATTCTACTTACGATGTTATCGGAACGTATTTCATACGGTACCTTTTTCTTGTCTATTTTTATACAGGAACTTGGTGTTACACAATTATTTTTAAAAATTATCCCTGAAACGAGCTGCAATAAAACAAATTATATTTATGAAGCTAGCAACTCGGATGTGCGATACGTTCTTTATCAGTTCGAGACAAAATGTTGCCACAAATTTTGACTTGTTAGGAATCGTTGAGTTGTAAAAGAATGTAATAAATGCAGATTGTTTTTCGTCTGCAGATAATTATATTATTTTTTTTTTTTTGGGGGAGGGAAGGAGATAGTGGTGTGAGATTTTTTTTCGTAGACTCTGATAGCAGAAATTACATAAACGGGATATAAAAAGTTATAATGGGAGAATTCTTCCTTGTTTTTAATTCGAATTTCTGTTAAGTTTGAAATTATGTTCTAATATATTGATGATATTTGGGTGCAAATGTTTTGAAATTTTTAAGGTACCAAAACACATTTCATGGTAGAAACAGGTTGAAGTTTTTGTTCTGTAAGTACCGGCACAAATGTCATTTTCGGCATCTGACCACGGATGTCCCCAATAGCACTCTTGTGCTTCAAAAAAAAGCAAATTATATAACATTTTAAATTGTGTCACTTATTATCATTTTTAAAATAAAAGTAAAGCTGAAAAAAGTATGAAATAAAATTCTGGATAAAAGGCAAATTAAACAACGATTTAATATGTAGCACCGTATGGAGAAATAAATCTCTCTCGACTTTTAAAAAAGGGCTGAAAACTGAATCTTGGCACCGAAAGTGAGAGCTTCGTGGTTTAAGTTTTGCTTTTACCGAAAAATTATTGAAAAATCGTAAGCTTGGCGTACGCCAGCGGCGAATCCAGGATTCGGGTCTGGGGGGGGGGGGCGGGGGCATTAAAAATTTGGTATGTAGTGGCGAATGTCAAACCTCATGGCTTATATAAACCAAAACACTTTAATTTTACAGGCTTTCCTCTCCTGACAATAAGAATCATAAAGAACGCTACAATACTTTCGATAATTTAATAAAAAATACAATGAAATAGCTGGCCAAAAAATGTTCTTTTACCTCGCCAACTTTACAAGTGCAAGTGGAATGACTAGAAAAGAAGAAAAATTTTCGAGCCTCTCAAGTCAGAAAGAAATGTTGTCACGATTTTATTACTATTTTTTTAAAATGAAAATTAAGATCAAACAGTTGTAGTGGTTTTAAATTAAATCAAGAATTTTGGTTTAGCTCTGGGGGGGGGGCTGCTGCCCGATAGCCCCTCCCCTGGATTCGCCACTGGCGTACGCACCTGGAACCCATTCTCCGAATCTCATCGGATGACGGTTCAAAACTCAGAGCTCCACAGAAAATAAACCTCGCAAAATTCTAAAATGGATCATTAATCAAACAAATCAATGCGATCTTTAAAGTTTACTATTTTGTTTATATAATCTTCAAGTAAAGAAGATTACAATGGGGATTGATGCACTGCAAATATTTCTTTGTTATGCCCCCATAAAATTACTTACTTTTAATGAGACGTTGCAATGAAAATATTTTCCTAACAACTCATGCTAATTGCAGTTGAAATAATCAAGTAAAAAACATAAAACATTCCTTACGTATTCATCAAAGGCTCACTCAACAGGGGTGGTACAGATACAACTAGAATTCCTGAGTTTTTACTCACTCACATTTCCGGATTCATGAAATGGTGTTTTATCTTTCTCAGATTTTGTTTAAAAACAAATATATCATTCAGAGAATAATTAGATGGGCGATTTTATAACAGATAATCGTTGAATTCGATAGCCTATATGTTGTATAGATGGAGAAATATTTATTCTCATTAAATAAAATATCAAGTTAAAGCTTTGGATTAGAAAAAATCCCTCTCAAGACCCTACTGCTAAATATTTTAAGGATATTTTATTGAATACCTGGACATTTTAGCATCTGCGTGGGTTTTAAAATCTCTTACAGCCATTTTCTACGGAATTAAGAAATCACAATATAAAGCCTGCAATTGAAACTATGGGCTAGCTTATATTTACAAAAGCATGGAAAAATTCCATCGAGAAATCGAAAACAACTAGGAAATAATTTGAATTCATACAGCAAAAGGAATTTTGCAAGGTCGTTTATAAGTAATTGGGTTAATCTCTTACTTCTGATGTCAGAAGTGGGATTTGTTCTTCACTTACCAATTTTTCAACATTTTCGTCTAGTTTTCACTTCGGAAATCCTTTTTTTTTCGCTACAAATTGTTTCCTTTCCACTACTGATCTTCCTCCCCCCTACTACTGCTAACATCAGATATGTTTTTTCAACATGCCTGTTGAGATGCTGGCGATGCCTGATGCGATTCTAGACAGTGGTGGCGAGGGGGGGGGGAGGGAGGAGGGGCGGTAGTTCCCAGTGGCGTAGAGAGGGATGCCCCGGGTGCCAGTCCAAGCGGGCGCCGCGAATGCAGCATATTTGAGTATATTTAAGCTTTTAAGGGCGAAAAACGACAGTGGCTTAGCAAGAGTAATTAACACCCGGGGGGATTAGAATTTAATCCATCCCCTTTTCATTTGTTGATTTCTGGCCATAGAAACGCAAAATAATGACAAAAATATTGTCTTTGTGGCGCATACCCCCAATTCTCCCCAAGACTGACGCCCGAGGCATATTCCTCGTTGAGGCACTGAAAAGTCGACGAATAAGTCGAGGGAGTGAAAAATAAATAAGGTATCTCGGGCGCCAGTTACCCTTGCTACGCCACTGGTTCCTTCTTTCAACAGGATCCGTTATTTGAAGTAAAAAAAATATATAATACAAGTTACAAAACTAGATACTATATATACATATTATAAGCAATCAATATTATATACACTAAGCTTATACAAACACGCTATTTAATTTTTATTTAAGTCGTTATTCACTACACAGGCATTCATTTGTGCATTTTGTATAAATATTGCAGTGCAGTGTTTTTCATTTCTTTAATATCGATATTCTTTTAATTAGTAATTCTGTGAACAGTAGACCTCGCGTCCTCCCTAAAAAA